>JAVKPL010007255.1:0-29615 GCA_032173675.1 Gastrolobium villosum | reverse complement strand
TTAAAATTTAAAAGATAAAATTATAGATTAAACAAAAAAAGTTTAAAATTATAAAAATTTAAATATAGTTGATACAAAATAATTTAATGTGAAATTGCCTATGTTAATAATGATTGTCCAATTTGATGAATAAAAATGAGAAATCGTTAATGTTGCATAAAAAAACAGATTCAAAAAAATATTGTAAAATAACAAAATTATTTATACTGTAAAAGAATTAAAAATTTGAAATAAATTAAATGAAAAATTATGTGAACAATTTTTTGTAAAAAACTTTTGAAACTTTTTTTGTGGCAGACAACTCATTTAATATGTCACTATATACTTTTCTTTTGTTGTATATCCCACTATTTTGTTGTTGTATATAAAAAAATAGTAAAATAACAAAATTATTTATATTATAAAATAAATTAAATGAAAAATTATGTGAACTTGATATGTGGAAAAAAAATTTAATATTTATAAAGTACGAAAAGATATATATATTATTTTTGAATTTAATTAAATATAAAGATTAAACAATAAAATATTTAAAATTATAAAAATACATTTGTAGTCCATAAAAAAAGTAATGGCATAATTTATACTTTACAGAAAATAAATTAAAACTTTAACATAAAATTTTTAAATATAGATGTACAACCAATTAAAAAAATATACATGTATTTTTTTAAAAAAATATTTAACACAAACATTTTAAATATAAATGTATAACCAATCAAAAAAATATAAAAATCATAAATTAAAATTGAAAAAAATTATATAAAAAAATATGTATAATTAATATAAAAAGTTTTAAATTTAAATGAAAAATGACGGCTATCATTTTGTAAAAAAATATTGTTAAAATCTAGGAACTATAAAAATGAAAAATTTAATTTAGTAAATAAGAAAGAAATTTAACTCTCATTTTTTTATTACAAGAGTGTAATTAACTCAAATACTTGCAAAAAATAATTATTTATATAAAATGCTGACAGTTAGAGGTGAAAAACTGGGCTCGACCCGGAGGGCCAGCCCTCTAATATATTTTTAAAATTCAATGGAAATTTTATCATTCTTCTTTTATAATTAAATTACTAAATCTGATTTCAGTTTTTGTAAATACAAATTTGTGAAATTCCAAAAGATTATCGACATTAATCCTTAAAAAAAATTATATAAAATGTGACAATTAAAGTTGGAAAACTAGGCTCGGCCCCGAGGGCCGGCCCGCCAATATATTTTTATAATTCAATTGAAATTTTATCCTTCTTCTTTTATAATTAAATTACTAAATCACAGCAAAAAAAAAAATTCTAAATCTGATTTCAATTTTTGTAAATATTAATTTGTGAAATTCCAAAGACTAACGACACTACTCCTTGCAAAAAAATAATTATTTATTATTATTTTTTGAATCTGATTGAAATAAAATTCATAATATTTGAAATTAAAATAACTCTTCAAGATTTGGATACTTTGGTGACTAACAAATCTTTATCATAATTAATTTCAAAACTTTGTCCAACTTTCATATGTATCAATGTCCTTTCATGTTTTCCCAATAATTCATACAATGGAATAAACATATGACAATGACATACTTGCCCAGTACAAAGACCGGAGAAATGGCGCGGGTTAGTGCCATTCCCGCGCCGTGGTCCAATTTCATTTCCCGTAAAGTGGCGCTGGTTTGCGTCATGTTGGCGTAGGTTTGCGCCATTTTCCAGAACAGAAAATCGTACAGAAATCGTAAATGGATCAACATTAAACCGTTCCAAAAATTGCACATAAACATGATCATCACGAAGGGGATAATATGGCAACATACAATACTCAATCATCATGTTTTCATAAGGTGTAGTACTTGAAAATTACTTAACAACACAACATGGATTTTGTTCCCATTCCTTTCCCCTAAAAATTTTCAAAAATGAGATTTAGAGGAATCATCAATCATGGTGATCAAAATTTTCAGAAAAACCCCATCTTTTCATGAATTAAGAGATCATACATAATTGTTTATGGAAAATCACAAACTCTTAAAAACATTCTCTGATATCACATGTAAGATTTTTTATCAGTAATTCAATAATTCATGTTCAACAATGATTTCAAGAACATGATACAGGATCTTCAGAATTCATGGTTTTCACATAAGAGCGTACCTTTGTCCATTAGTGCGGAAGAACTTTGATGATGGAAGATCGTTTCTCAGAATCTTTACCCTCTGCTTTTCTTGTATCTTCTATGACAGGGATCTGATACAACTTTTATGGGCAGACCATGAAGTAGAGAACTCTCAGAGATAATCGTAGTCAGAGACTCACCATTTTCCTTTTTATATAACTGAACCATGTCACCAGTTATAGAGTTTCAAATAACTCCCTGTAACTTCCCATTAACGCGAAACGTTAAAACGTCAATTACCATTAATACGAAACGTCAATTATCATTAATGCAAAACGTTACCATAATGTAAAACGTCAAAACGTCAATTATCATTAATGCGAAACGTCAATTACCATAAAGCCTCTTTTATTATTAATTAAACCAATTGACACATATTACACATGAGACACAAATAGTTTTACATAGAATACCGGCATTATTATCTGCTCCAAATAAAAATATCCATATATAATATGATGAGTATTAAAAGCAACAGTCATACTATAATCAACTACTGGCATTATAATATTGAACTAAATCCAATTACGTTAGAACAAGAATTTAAATTGAAGTTCTGCATATCCTTTCCTAATTCAAACCACCCAAACGAAACCTCAGGTTCTCCTTCGTTTTAATAATTTCCATTGCTTCATTAAATGAGAAACACCCTCCTTCAAAGACGCCTTCCTTCCTTCCTTAAAACTCCATAGCTCCGGTAATGGATATCTACCACTGGGGTTGTACTCATTTAACTCTTTCAGAGCTGTAGCCACCGCTTCAAAGACCTCATCACCTAACTCATCCTTTAAAGTTCTCAGTTTTTCATCTTCTTCATCTAAAATTTCCTGCATAATAACATATATTAAGATCATGGTACCTGCATGGAACATCAGAAAAAAAACATGCCAAACAAACACTAGAGAGATGACCACCACCTTGCCCTGCCAATAATTTTTTAAACAACACTTGCAGCATACTTTGCTTTGTAATTATTTTGAAATGATGCATTGCATTTTTTAAATATTTTTTTAAAGAACCCGTTCAATCTAAAAGCATAAACTATTAGTGGTTTTATATTATATCTCTATAACACCCTCTCACACATGAGCCCATTAAACTCGAAGGGTAGCCCCGCCTACCTATGCTAAGAAATTTTATAATATTTAATTATTTATTAATAGACCGGGGATAATGAGGATCGAACTCGTAACCACTTGGTCACGAAGACTCTGATATCATGTAAAGATCCAATTTAACTCAAAAACTTAAACTATTAGGCAAAAACCATATTAATGGTTTCATATTATATCTCTAACAATTCATAGCATGAATAAGGAGGAAATCCGGTAATATCCCTAATTAAAATGACCATATGAACAGTTATAAGGGATTAAAAGAAAAAAAAAACTTCCATTTGAAATTATAATCCTGAGTCATTGTACCTTCGCATTCCCTGCTTCATCTAATAAAACTTTAAATGGATGCCAGCTTGGATCTCTAAGATAAGCCTCCCACTGTGAGCACAACTCCATAGCTTTCACATTCACTTCATCACCAAAAAATTGCCTCTCAGCTGCTTTCACAAACGGCTTCCCATCAAGCTCTCCCATTCTTTTCACACGAATAAAAGCTCGAGTCGACTTCCCCATCCCCTGTGAATAAGGAAATCAGATTACTTCAACAAAATACAAACGACAAAACCATGGCACCAATAGTAACACAACAACATACTACCTGAACTCATAGCGCCTATTTTGCTAGTAGTTTAACCATCAGATCCAATAACAAAACACAATAAAATATATTTGCGAAAATAACCAAAAAGAAAATCTGGTCTTTTATAGACCTGAACTAATTCAACCAATCTGTACTTCAAATATTAAACCATATGGATTAAAATCATCTCCTTTGGACACAAACAATTGTACAGCAAATTCAAGGAGAATCAAGCAACCACATGATTCACAGAACAGGCTAGTACCATTGAAAAATTGTAATTCCTCAAATACAGAAACTAGAGTTAAAACACAGAATGTATTGCACGTGCATTATTTGAATGCAACCAGTTTGCTATAAGTTATCGCAACAAATCACCAGTCGGTACCCTGAATATGATTCCAACTACATAATCTGAATGTAAACTAATTACAAGATCAGGTAGACTACTAAACATGAAACACTCTGCTATAGTTCATATATAAGCAGTCACATATCAATTAAATGCAGACAACCTTAGATATGTGGTGAGGTTTAACCCGTATTATATACATACACTAATTAATTCTTTGCGAGCATCTTGCAACTCGTCATTGGTTTTACGCTCCTGGACAACAAGAGTTTGTTGAAGTTCATCCATTGCTTCCAATTCCTCCTCCTTATCCTGCAAAGCCAATTTAATTGCATCCATTTTTTTCTTCACCTCCACATCTTCATCCTCCCTCATGTGTTTCATTACTTGGAGAGCTCCCCTCATGTGTTCCATCTCCAATTCTAGTGTTTGTTTGGCATCAAGTCTTCTTTGTAGTTCATGAATTTTTTCATGGAGTTTCTCCTTTTCTTTCTGTAACGTTCAACCACAAAATGACCAAGTCAAAATCTTAAATGGATACAAGTAATTGAATTAACTACTCTCAATAGAAGAAAATGGAATCTGTGCCTTTTGTTCTTCAGCCAAATGCATCACTTTCTCATCAGCCTTGTTTTGCTCCATTAATGTCGTCTCATTCTGCAATCAAAGAAGATGAAGAACAAAATTCATAAGTCTTAGAATTATTAAAATAGAAAAGAGAAAGAGGGGGAGGGGGTTGGAATTGGACACAAAATGACTGGCTTATCCATAAAATTACACAGGCAAAATATATTACATTTTTCTTCTTAAAATGTAGTTTCTTTCTCTCATTGTCATTCCGTGCTTGACGCTTTTGCAGATCATTCTCACGGTTCTGAAGCTCTTTCTTTTGAGCATCCAGATGCAATATGGCTTTTTCATGATCCATAAAAATATTGTTCAAATGATCACGGTCCCTCTGCTGTATCTTTTGAATTTCTAATGGAACAGGGTGAAACAAAAGGTAAGTCGGTACCTTAATGATTAGAAAATCACATGAACTAGAATAATTCACTTCAAAGTAAAATAGACAGTAAGCTATCATGAAAGGATAGATATAATAATCATACAAAGCAGAAAGTTTCACCAATCAACTCATAGAAACACAGTAAACTATGATGAAAAGAAAAACCAAGACGAACTAGAACAACAATTCACTTAAAGTTTCAACATACCATTATTAAATGATTTAATCATCTCCTCTTTCTGTTCCATCACTCTGTTCAGGGACCGATTAATCTCATCATATTTGCTACATACCTGTTCCAATTCCTTATTCTTCATTATCAAGGTATTAGCTAAACCCGAGACAAGCTTTGATGTTTTCCTTTTGTCCTCTACTTCTTTTCCAGAAACAGTTTTCAAGTCCCCATTTATACGAAGGTGAAAACCAATTATACTCTTCAAGTTGTAGTCATCATCGCGGGCCACCCATCCACACAACCTACCCCTCTGACATCTTGAACTGTAGTAATCCCTCTTACCACAATGTTCCGCTTCAAAGCTCTTTTCAAAGTTCATAGCATTGGTGAAACCATCCCAATCTTTGCCGAACTCGACAATGGCAAAGCCTGAATGTCCATTATGGTTCCATAGGGGATGCACTTCCAGGGGGTGAAATCCTTTTTGGGTAAACTCCTCCCTTAGTTTGGTACCACTTTTTCCAACATACCTTCCATTTTCAATTTCAGTAGGAATGTTAGCAACAATACCCATCGAAGGCCACACAAACAATTGATCCTTGCTAACAGGTTCTGGTCTAATATTCTTACAAAGATACCTATCAATGTATAATTGAAGAGCAGAGTGCTTCGCTATAACTTTAATCTCTCTGCTATGTGAACCCCTGGCAAATCTTGATGCATGTCTCAAAAGCTCACTCACGGAGTAATCCTGCCTGTCAAGGCAAAAGGGGCACCTATATGTTGAATTTGAGATTTTGAATTTGAAGCAATCATTCTTCAAGTCATTGTAATATCTATGTTCATAATACTTCAAGTCAGACTCACTGATACGTTCTGAGTGACGTGACATCTGCAAATGAGAATTGGAATATGGAGTCGATCATCACATACTACACACTAGAGATGCCAAGAAAAAAGAACAATTTATAATGCTCAATGATATTTCCAATTTATTCTATAACCAATAATATTTTTAATATTTTTAGGGAAAGGTTGTACTTACAACCTATTTTTTTTATAACTCTTACAACCAATATCTTAATAGTTGATTTCCGCCAATCAACGGTTAAGATTTATTGCGAATAAATAATTAATTAATAAATTTTATTGGCAAAAACTTAACCGTTGATTGGCGGAAATCAACGGTTAAGATATTGGTAGTAAAAGGTTGTAAAGAAAAATAGGTTGTAATTATAACCTCTCCCATATTTTTATGCTCAATGATTATTTATTATGGAATAACCAGAAGCCAAGAAAAATAAAAAATAAAACGATTATTTATTATGCTCAATGATATAATATTTCCAGAGTAGGAAAAATGTTCTTATATTCTTTCATTCAATCAAAGCTGAAGATTAAAAAGGAAATTTTTCAAAAAATTAGAAAGCGATGAGGCGATTAGCATAATAATAGTAGTTGTTGGGAACTCGTTCCCTCAACTCGGCTTAGGTGTTTTTTTGCGGAAGTCAATCAGCAACATTCTGGATCTAGGATTTTGTCTCTCTTGCCTCGGCCTGAACTTTACCAGGTCGGGTAGTGCAGCGAAAAAAAAATCACAAACAAAGGAGAGAGAAAGAGAACACAAATTTTTAAAGTGGCAAAACCTTCTATCCAATGAAGAAGCAAAAACCCACGGGACCTAGTAGTCCAGATCAAACGTCCACTAAATTCACCAATATGGTGGTTAACACAACCTCTCCAACAAAAGTGATAATCAAACTACTCTAGAGATGTTTCACTCAAACTCTCTCTAGAGATCTCTCAAATGCAAAGCTTAAAGGTTTGCTCACAAATCTCTTAAACAATTTTTCTCTCAAATTGCCTGATCTGTCTCTGACCTAGCCTCCACCTACAGCTACTGAATATATAGAGGAAGTGGAATTTAGGTTTAGAATTTTATGAAATCCCTCAATGGGCTTGGGCTTAGCATTGAAGAAGGAAGCCCAGCAGTAGTAGTAATTGTTGAAATGATATAATATTTGTTGAGTTGTATAATTGTTGGAATTTTAATAATTGATTACACAGTTACATAATCATAAGAGATTTGTATTAAATAGATAAATTTTCTTCCTTATTTGCATTTGATTGACATAATCATAGGATATTGACATTATTATAGGAGATTTGTATTAATTTTCTTTCTTATTTGCAGTTTAAAATTTGAATTTAAAAAGTTAAAAAAGTTTATTATAAATCTTTCAACGCTACGCGGTCTATAGCTGATTGTTATATATTTATATTCAAATAAGACGCGTTAAAAAATTAAAATCTCTTCTAAAAGCACAGGATAAGTGAAAAAAGAGTTCAACATTTAATGTTTCTGTAATGGGAAAAAGATATATATATATATATATATATATATATATATATATATATATATAAGAAATTTGAATTTTAATATGAGAAAAGTCTACTAGATACAGCAACCAAATATCAGGGGGGAGAATGGAAAACACTTGGATTATTTTCCATTGGATGATCCAGTGGGAATTTAGGTAACCAATCTGCGCAATCATTGCTCTCTCTGTAGGTATGAGTAAGATGAACCTCCCAAACTTTCGCTAACCATGCTCGAATGTGAATCACTAATCGCGGCTCTCGAGCTGCTCATCCATTTTGGTGAGCAAAGTGATAACAGATTTTGAATCACCTTTTAAAATAATATTCCTCCAACCTCCTTCCCAAGCCAGTTCTAAACCTGTAAGAACACCCCAAAGTTCAACTGTAAATGCTGAACATTGACCAATATGGTATGCAAATCCATTAAAAAAAAGACCTCTATCATTCTGTAAAAAACAAATCATAAAAATTTAATCACTATTAAATAAAAAATTAATTTAATATATAAGAAAGAAATTAAACTTTCCTTTTTTTATTGCAAGAGTATAATTAACACAATTTCCTATGTTATGAATGAATAACTAAATGCTATTATTTGGAGAAAGTACAACCTTCTATAGATGTTTTTCACTATTTTTTTGTATGAAAAATTATTATGTCTCAATAATATTTACTATTGGGTGAAAAAATATTTAATATTTAAATTTTAAATTTTTTAATTTGAATTTTGAACTTGAAATGATGGAAAAAAGTTCAGCATTTAATGTTTGTACACTGGGAAAATGATTTATTTAAAAAATTTGAATTTAATATAAAATTATAGATTAAACAAAAAAGCTATTTAAAATTGTAAAAATATATTTATCGTTGATAAAAAATAATTTAAATTTAAAATTTAAACTTCATAGGGAAAAAAAGGATTAAGATTGGATGTCAAACCGCTATATTAATATTTCACTACTTTTTGCATAGGTGATTGTTAAGCCTATTAATAATACCATAATTTTAGCTTACCAAAAAAAAAAAAAAAAACCATAATTTTCTGCATCGAAAATTGTTAAGCCTATTAATAATATTTTGTTAAGCCTACTAAAAATATTTATTATTATATAATTAAACTAATGAATGATCTTTTGATATTACCCTATTCAACTTCAACTATAAAGTGTTTAATAGAATATTAAACGTACGAACTCAAATATATTCCAAATCTTTATCTCTTATATATGTCACAAATACACAGACCACAAAAAGTCGATTCAAAGGCAACTTTAAAAAATATAGAAATATAGTAATCTAGACGTACTATAAGAACAATTTTGTGTGGATAAATATAAAAACATATTACATGCTGATATAAAATGCTGACAGTTAAAGATGACAAACTAGGCTCGGTCTGGAGGGCAGCCCACCAACTAATTTTTATAATTAAATTAAAATTTCATCATTCTTCTTTTATAAATAAATTCCCAAATCTGATTTCAATGTTTGTAAATATAAATTTGTAAATTTCAAAATACTAATGACACAAATCCTTAAAAAAATAATTATTTACATAAAATGCAGATAGTGTATTACAAAAAAAAATGCAGATAGTTAAAGGTTGCAAACTGGGCTTGGCCGAGAAGCCCTGCCCGCCCCCGTCTGCCAACAAGTTTTTATAATTAAATTAAAATTTCACTATTCTTTTTTATTAATTAAATTCCTATTTCAGATTTCAATTTTTGTAAATACAATTTATAAAATTCCAAATATTTACTACACAAATCCTTAATTCAGGTCATTAGTTCAATAGGATTGATTTTGCTAACCGGTGTTAGTATTTTACATACTACTTTAATATTTTACACTATTTAATTTATGCATTTGAAATTATTAAGCCTATTAATAATATTTATTATTATGTCTATTCTCATTACTTTTTGCATGGAAAATTGTTAATTCTATTAATAATTTTTATTACTATGTCTATTGGGTGCAAATATATTTAATATTTAAAATTCAATCTTTTTATATTTGAATTTTAAACTTGACAGGTGACAAAAGAGTTCAATATTCAATGTTTATGTAGTAGGAAAAATGATATATATATATATATATATATATATATATATATATATATATATATATATATATAATATAAATATAATATAATAGATTGTAGATTAAACGAAAAAAAATTAAATTAAAAAGATATATGTATAGTTGATAAAAAATAATTTGAAATTTAAATTTGAAATTTAAATAAAAATTAAAAAATGACATATTTATAAACGTGAAAGCATTGAAAATTTCAAGCAATTGCGTGGTAAAATTTCAAAGGTCATTGTAGACATTTTCAAAATGCAAAGTAATTATATTACGAGGGGTCTTCTAATAGTTAATGAAAATAGCAGTAATTAATATACCTAATAGGAATAAGTCATTTAATGTAAAATTGCCGATGTTAATAATGAGTGTCCAATTTGATGAATAAAAATGAGAAATCATTAATGTCGCATAAAAAAGAAAAAAAAACATTCAAAAAAATATTGTAAAATAAAAAAATTATTTATATTGTAAAATAATTCAAAATTTGGAAATAAACTAAATGAAAAATTATGTGAACAATTTTTTGTAGCAAACAACTCATTCAATGTCCCAATGTATTCTACATTGGAATTTCCAAATCAATAATAACTCAACTCTTCTAAATTTTGAATTTATGTTTAAATTTGAATTTTGAATTTGAATTTTTAACTTTGTCATGGTGGAAAAACTTTTGGAAAATTTTTTGTGGCAGACAACTCATTTAATGTCTCACTATTTTTTCTTTTGTTGTATATTATGAGTAAAAAAAACATATACTTTTCTTTTGTTGTATATCCCACTATTTTTTGCATGGATAATTATTAGCCGTATTAATGCTGCATAAAAAATACAACAACATAAAAAAAATAGTAAAATAACAAAATTATTTATATTGTAAAATAAATTTGAAAATAATTAAATTGAAAATTATGTGAACTTATATGTGGAAAAAGAGTTCAGCATTTAATATTTATACAGTGAGAAAAGATATATATAATAAATTTGAATTTAATGTAAAATTATAGATTAAACAATAAAATATTTAAAATTATAAAAAAACATTTATAGTCCATAAAAATTATTTAAATTTCAAATTTAATTGAAAAATAAGAAATGGCATAACTTATACTTTACAGAAAATAAATTAAAATTTAACATAAAAATTTTAAATATACATGTACAACCAATTAAAAAATATACATTTACTTTTAAAAAAAAAATACTTAACACAAACATTTTAAATATAAATGTATAAACAATTAAAAATATCTATATAAATCATAAATTAAAATTTAAAAACAATTGTATAACAAAATATGTATATTAATATAAAAATTTAAATTTAAATAAAAAATGACGTCTGTCATTTTGTAAAAAAAAATATTATTAAAATTTAAGAACTATAAAAATGAAAAGTTTAAGGGGATATGTTATTCTACCTACCATTTTTTCTGCCTACCTTTGCTTACCACCCTCCAACACCGTTAGATCAGAATCTTAACTAACATTTATATTTCTCTTTTTTTTTTGAGATTCTGATCTAACGGTGTTGGAGGATGATAGGCAAAGGTAGGCAGAAAAAATGGTAGGTAGAATAACCTATCCCAAATTTAATTTAGTACATAAGAAAGCAATTAAACTTTCACTTTTTCTTATTGCAAGAGTGTAATTAACACAAATACTTGCAAAAAATAAATTTTTATATAAAATGCTGACAGTTAGAGGTGGAAAACTGGGCTCGGCCCGGAGGGCCGACCCTCCAATATATTTTTATAATTCAATTGAAATTTTGTCCTTCTTCTTTTATAATTAAATTACTAAATCTGATTTCAATTTTTGTAAATATAGATTTGTGAAATTCCAAATATTAACGACACTAATCCTTGCAAACAAAATGACCATTTATGGTGGCAGACAAGACATTGAATGTCCCACTGCCCATCACATTGGTATCCAAAAAGAAATCAGTTGTTTGAATTGCTTTTTACGTTGGAATCGGTCATTGACTAAAATTTGAAATGGTTTACAATTTTGAATTTAAAATATTTTTGAATTAATTTTAATTAAAAACGTTATTAATTTCTTTTTGTGAAAAAATGGTGAAGCTTTTATATCAGTTCACCTTTTCAATGCAATTAAATCCCACTACCTTCTCCTTGGAAAATGTTAGGCGCATGCATTTTGTATAAATAGAGAAGTTGTGTTTACGGTCTTTTTTAGCTATTCTACGATTTCTTTGTTCATTTATCTTTCTGTGGATTGTTCTGTTGGTATTATTTTTTGGTTCCTTTTGTTGGGAACTCGGTTCCCTCAAACTCGACTAGGAAGCCTTTTGTGCGAAAGTCAATCAACCAAATCCGGAACTCGGATCTCGGCAGTACCACGGCCTGTATATCACCAGGTGGGCAGCGCAGCGAAAAATCAAAACAAACACAGGAGAGAGAAGAAGAACACAACCAAATTTTAACGTGGAAAACCTTCTCCAATGAAGAAGTAAAAACCACGGGACCTAGTCCAGATCAAAATCCACTATGAGAATAATGGTTACAAGAATCAAATGCACCAATATGGTGGTTAACACAACCTCTCCAACAATGGTGATAATCAAACTACCCTAGAGATGTTTCTCTCAAACTCTCCCTAGAGATCTCTCAAATGCAAAGCATGAAGCTTTTGCTCAAACAATCAAATATTTTCTCTCAAATTTTTCTCAACTCAATCTTCTCATATTTTTTAGCCTCCACCCTAACAATGGGTATTTATGAGAGGTGGAATTAGGGTTAGGGGTATTTTAGAAAAACCCCTCAAATGGGCTTGGGCTTAGCATTGAAGGAGGAAGCCCAACAAATCTCCCTCTCTGACTTCAATGCGTCGACTTCACCATCAACCCTGCTCCTTCACAGCAGTCTTCAAATTTCTTTGCTGGAACCGGCTTCGTCATCATATCGGACCAATTTTGGTCAGTGTGCACCTTGACGAGTTCGAGCTCTCCACCTTCCACCACATCCCGAATCCAGTGATACCTCACATCAATGTGCTTAGTGCGGGAGTGATAGGTCGAATTCTTCGCAAGATGGATTGCGCTTTGATTGTCACAACCCAGCTCGTACTTGTCTTGTTCATGGCCGAGTTCCATGAAGAACTTCTTCATCCACAACATCTCTTTGCTTGCCTCAGTCGCGGCAATGTACTCAGCCTCAGTTGTCGAAAGTGCAACACATTTCTGAAGTCTTGATTGCCAAGAGACAGCTCCTCCGGCAAATCTCATCATGTATCCTGTAGTCGACTTCCTCGAGTCGAAATCTCCCCATAAATCAGAGTCCGAGTAGCCTTGCAACTCAGCTTTGCCTTCTCCAAATCGGAGACATAAATCGGTGGTACCTCGGAGGTACTTGAAGATCCACTTCACAACTTCCCAGTGCTCTTTGCCGGGGTTTGACAAATACCGGCTTACCATTCCAACAGCATATGCCAAGTCGGGTCTGGTACAAACCATTGCATACATCAAGCTTCCGACAGCTGATTGGTACGGGACCTTCAACATTTCATCTTTGTCTTCATCAGATCTCGGACATTGCTTCTGGTTCAGCTTTATGTGTCCGGCTAAGGGGGTGCTCACTGTCTTGGCTTTGTCCATGCTGAATCTCTTCAAAATCTTCTCAATATACTTTTCTTGACTCAGCCACAGTAGCTTCTTTTGTCTATCTCGGATAATCTTGATTCTGAGTATCTGCTTTGCAGGGCCGAGGTCCTTCATTGCGAAGGACGAGCTCAACGCCTTCTTCAGGGCGGCTATCCTCGATTTGTCTTTCCCTACAATGAGCATGTCATCAACATATAACAACAAGATCAAAAAATCTCCAGCCTCATACCTCTTCACAAATACGCAGTGGTCAGCTTCTGTCTTCTCAAACTTGTGATCAGTCATAAATGATTCAAACTTCTTGTACCACTACCGAGGTGCTTGCTTCAAGCCATAGAGGCTCTTCTTCAACCGACATACCAAGTCTTTTTGGTCTGGAGCTTGGAACTGTAACACCCCGTAGTACTCCGGTTGTTAACATACATGATATTTAACATTCACAGCGGAAGACTTTATTGAAAAGGAATAAAGCGTCTTATAAAAATACGAGTAAACTTTTTCCAAAACCTTTTATAAAAACTTTTCTAGAAACGTTCATGTGAGATACTGCGAAAGTGTACATCTAAACATACATCTACTAATTAATTCCATGACTAGTATTAGTGGCCATTGACCATCAAGATATAACATCAAGTGTCATTCTTGACGGAGTCTCACGGACAGCATAACGGCTATATTTCAGATAACTGGGAACATGATCCCACACATACAGATAACCTAATTGATATAATAATTTAAACAGATAGCTTGCAAGTCCACACGGACGGCAATCCCCTCAATGGGTCAATACAATTAATAAGGCTCCGTGCCCAAATTAACTGAATACATGCATCAAGTCTATATTAATTCAAAGTATAAAAGCATCAGTAAATAATCCATGGCTCTAAGAATACTATCATGAGCCTAAATAAATACCTGCAATAATCTCCAAAAAATAATTAAGCATGTTAACAAGTCTACATGCCAACATCAAATCTAAACATAATATAAAATCATCAGCGGCATCATCAACTACTCCAATGCGGGGGCCTTTCCCCTAGAAGCATCACCACTACTCTGGGTACCTGAAATGATATCCCCAAACGGGGTGAGATAACAACATCTCAGTAAGCTCAAGGTTCATAGAGGATCCTCTAACCCCTGAGCCCACTTCCTGCATGACAAGTCAGATATAAAGCATATAATACAAGCATACATCATAAACATAGCATCATCATATCATCCTTGTGTAACCCCAGGGTCAAAGCCATAGACAGTTACACATGTGTGACTTCCAGGGTCAAGCCATAGACAGTCAACACAACCTCAGTATGAAATAGCTCCCAGAGTCAAGTCATAGGCAGCCTACATACCATGATCACTGGCCAGGATCCTCATAACATATATCATCATTGCATCATCATAACATCAAGATCATATAACATCTATATGAATGTGAATGAATGCACATATACATCATACCATATACTCTCATACAATACAACCATAATGCCCACCATCATGGTGGGGCCACAAGAGAGAGGAGCCAACTAGAACTAGGAGCTTACCTTAGGGAGCTTAGGACAAGCCCACACTCCAATATAATACGTATGCTCCAACAAAATCCTCAAGTGCACGGTTCTCTAGGCACACTTCTTCAAGTTAGCTCCAAGGCCTCAAGCTTCCACTTTTCTCAAGCAAGGATGCATCTTTTCCACAAAGAACACACACTAAAACTCAAGTAGACAAGCACCAAAGGAGTGTTCTTCAAAGAGAACTCAAAACATCATCTCTAAGGCTTGAACTTGTCAACACCATGGCTGTATGGAAGGAGATTCACCACGAAATTTTGGTTTCTAGCAACAAAAATGGTATATTCTTGAAGAGGATGATGAGAGGAACAACTTTGATGAAGGAGGTTTGGTGATTTGGTGAGGTTTTGGAGATTAAATCTTAGAGAGAAGTGAGAGCAAAATTTGAAATTTGAATTTTAGAGAGAGAAGTGAGAAGAGGGGGCTGATTCCGATTTGAAATGGGAGGGGAAGGTGCCCTAATTAGGGTTTCCATGTCACTTAAGTGGCATTCGTCCTTTAGTGAGACTCGGTGTAAATTTTTAACTGATCCATCGTCAAATTTTTACCCGAAAACTCCCAAAACTCTAACTTTAATTAATTAACATTAATTTTCTCTAATTATCATGTTCATAACTTAAAAATTTGATTAGTAGATCACAAATCCACTAACAGTTGTTTAATTGTACTATAGTCTTTACCGGTGTTCTTAACTGTACCCGGATTTCATAATCATCTTAACTTTAATATTTTTGGTCTAATTATGACTTGTTAGGCATATATTGGTCCTTATTTCCATTTTCTCATCTTTTTCCCGTTTCGGGATTCTACCGACTGCTGCTACAGCAGTACAAAATACCCGGCTAAAGTGACTTTTCAAAAATACCCCAATATGGGTATGAATCTTCATCAAATCATATCCTAACCTCATTCATGATTTTTATATCATTAGATTAGATCTCTAACTATAATTTGCTCTCTTGAAGCTATTCTACTGACTGTTACTGCGTCAGCAGTCAAAAATAATAGATGAAAACTCAATTGTTCAGAATACCCTCAATATAGGTATCAAACTTCATCAAATCCTATTCTTACATCATTTATGATATTCATATCATTAGGGTAGCTCTCTAACTTAAATCCACTGTACTGGATTTATTCTACAGTCTATTACTGCGTTAGCAGTCAAACACAACAGATGAAAATTCACCTGACTGAAATACCCTCAATATGGGTATCCAAATTCTTAGAATTGCATTCTCATTCTATTTATGACCATAAGGTCCTCATCATAACTCTCTAATTTAAAATTTATATAATTAGGGTTATTATAGGAACCCCTCAGGTTGTTCCATATAAATCTCTTCTTCTAAATCACCGTGAAGAAATTCAGTCTTCACGTCCATTTGCTCTACCTCGAGGTCCATCGATGCTGCCATAGCTAACACAGTTCGGACCGAGGTCATTTTCACCACAGGAGAAAAAATCTCCTCAAAGTCTACTCATTTCTTCTGATTGCAGCCTTTCACCACAATCCGAGCTTTGTATCTCGGCTTCTGCCCATTTTCTTCATTCTTAATCTTGTACACCCATTTATTTTTCAGAGCTCGTCTTCCTTCAGGCAACTCGGTCAGTTCATAAGTCTGATTTTCGTGCAGAGACTTCATCTCGTCTTGCATTGCCTTTTCCCATTCTTCTTTCTTTGAGTTCGTCACAGCCTCATCATAGCTCTGAGGCTCACCTTCTTCAGCTACAACGGTGTATTCATCAGATGGGTATCTTGTAGAGGGTCTTCTTTCTCGAGTTGGATATCTCGGCTGTTCTTCAGCTTGAGAACCCGGTTCATCATTCTCATCCCGGATCTCATCTTCAACTCAGACCTCATCATCAGCTTCTTGTTGATCATCAATTTCTTCATTTTCTTGATTTTCTCCCCCTGCTTCAGCTCGGACATAAGGGATGGGTTCTTCTCGTCTGACAGAAACCCGGACTTTGGGCTTCGAGATGTCATGAATGGTCTCATCTTCGTGAAAGATCACACCTCGGCTTCTCACGATCTTCTTATTGATTGGATCCCAAAGTCGGAACCCGAACTCACAGCTCGGCGAACCAAGATAGATGCATTCTTTAGTCTTCGCATCAAGTTTTTCCCTTCAAAATGGAAGGTCCTTCTTCTGTCAAGGGTGCCAGGATTGAGGAAAGAGTTTATCGATCACTCAACGATATCCCAGAAGAAAATAAATTTGTCCCCATTGTACAAGATACATGAGCTTTTGAAGCTTTAAGTCTTTGTGTTACACAAGGATACGCTACGCTTTGCTGCTGAAAATGAAATTGTAACCGATGGATAAATTTCTGAATGCATAACATATTAATTTCATATTTTGTTAGAAAGTGTTTATTCATTGTGTTCAGTTTGGGGTTCTTATTTTTTGTACCGAGAAAATAATTATTATTACAACTTCCATATTGTAATTGTCTTGATTTTGTGTTCACTCTACAGAATTTGAAATATTTCCTATTATAATAACTTTTCAAAATTTTATTTTAAATTTAAATTAAAAAACTATAAGATCTCATTAACTCCTGCATAATATCAAATTCAAATTTCTAAATTTCTAACTATTTTTAGCTTTGTGTTCACTCTACAGGAATTTGAAATATTTCCTATTATAATAACTTTTCAAAATTTTATTTTAAATTTAAATTAAAAAACTCAATTAAGATCTCATTAACTCCTGCATGGGTATTTGTCAGGCCTATTAAAATCCCATTAACTGTTAAAATTCGAAATTTAAACTTAATATAGGAGGAAAAAAAGTTCAGTATTAATTTGTGGCAAACATCTGTATTAATATCCCACTATTTTTTCAAAATTGGAATTTTAAACATTATAGGGTTAACTTTATGCATTGGAAACGTCAAGCCTAATAAATATCATTTAATTCTCATAAAAGCCCAAAATCAACATCCATAAGAATATTAAAAGACTGATTAAAGAATCGAAAAATTTTTGACAATCACCAACTGTAAGTGATAATAAAAGGAATGATAACTTAAAATTCTATGTAAATGTCATAAATCATAACGTGAAAGGAATTTTAAAAGACTGATTAAAGAATCAAACATAACAACACACCATAAATTGCCATTTATTAATCAATCAATTTCTCACCAAAACACAATTAAAATTTAAAAGATAAAATTATAGATTAAACAAAAAAATGTTTAAAATTATAAAAATTTAAATATAGTTGATACAAAATAATTTAATGTGAAATTGCCTATGTTAATAATGATTGTCCAATTTGATGAATAAAAATGAGAAATCGTTAATGTTGCATAAAAAAACAGATTCAAAAAAATATTGTAAAATAACAAAATTATTTATACTGTAAAAGAATTAAAAATTTGAAATAAATTAAATGAAAAATTATGTGAACAATTTTTTGTAGCAAACAACTCATTCAATGTCCCACTGTATTCTACATTGGAATTTCCAAATTAATAATAACTCAACTCTTCTAAATTTTGAATTTATGTTTAAATTTGAATTTTTAAATTTGTAATGGTGGAAAAACTTTTGAAACTTTTTTTGTGGCAGACAACTCATTTAATATGTCACTATTTTTTGTTGTTGTATATTATGAGTAAAAAAAAACCTATACTTTTCTTTTGTTGTATATCCCACTATTTTTTGCATGGATAATTGTTAGCCCTATTAATGCTGCATAAAAAAAACAACAACATAAAAAAATAGTAAAATAACAAAATTATTTATATTATAAAATAAATTAAATGAAAAATTATGTGAACTTGATATGTGGAAAAAGAGTTCAGCATTTAATATTTATAAAGTACGAAAAGATATATATATTATTTTTGAATTTAATTAAAAATAAAGATTAAACAATAAAATATTTAAAATTATAAAAATACATTTGTAGTCCATAAAAATTATTTAAATTTAAAATTTAAATGAAAAAAATAAGTAATGGCATAATTTATACTTTACAGAAAATAAATTAAAACTTTAACATAAAATTTTTAAATATAGATGTACAACCAATTAAAAAAATATACATGTATTTTTTTAAAAAAATATTTAACACAAACATTTTAAATATAAATGTATAACCAATCAAAAAAATATAAAAATCATAAATTAAAATTGAAAAAAATTATATAAAAAAATATGTATAATTAATATAAAAAGTTTTAAATTTAAATGAAAAATGACGGCTATCATTTTGTAAAAAAATATTGTTAAAATCTAGGAACTATAAAAATGAAAAATTTAATTTAGTAAATAAGAAAGAAATTTAACTCTCATTTTTTTATTACAAGAGTGTAATTAACTCAAATACTTGCAAAAAATAATTATTTATATAAAATGCTGACAGTTAGAGGTGAAAAACTGGGCTCGACCCGGAGGGCCAGCCCTCTAATATATTTTTAAAATTCAATGGAAATTTTATCATTCTTCTTTTATAATTAAATTACTAAATCTGATTTCAGTTTTTGTAAATACAAATTTGTGAAATTCCAAAAGATTATCGACATTAATCCTTAAAAAAAATTATATAAAATGTGACAATTAAAGTTGGAAAACTAGGCTCGGCCCCGAGGGCCGGCCCGCCAATATATTTTTATAATTCAATTGAAATTTTATCCTTCTTCTTTTATAATTAAATTACTAAATCACAGCAAAAAAAAAAAAATTCTAAATCTGATTTCAATTTTTGTAAATATTAATTTGTGAAATTCCAAAGACTAACGACACTACTCCTTGCAAAAAAATAATTATTTATTATTATTTTTTGAATCTGATTGAAATAAAATTCATAATATTTGAAATTAAAATAACTCTTCAAGATTTGGATACTTTGGTGACTAACAAATCTTTATCATAATTAATTTCAAAACTTTGTCCAACTTTCATATGTATCAATGTCCTTTCATGTTTTCCCAATAATTCATACAATGGAATAAACATATGACAATGACATACTTGCCCAGTACAAAGACCGGAGAAATGGCGCGGGTTAGTGCCATTCCCGCGCCGTGGTCCAATTTCATTTCCCGTAAAGTGGCGCTGGTTTGCGTCATGTTGGCGTAGGTTTGCGCCATTTTCCAGAACAGAAAATCGTACAGAAATCGTAAATGGATCAACATTAAACCGTTCCAAAAATTGCACATAAACATGATCATCACGAAGGGGATAATATGGCAACATACAATACTCAATCATCATGTTTTCATAAGGTGTAGTACTTGAAAATTACTTAACAACACAACATGGATTTTGTTCCCATTCCTTTCCCCTAAAAATTTTCAAAAATGAGATTTAGAGGAATCATCAATCATGGTGATCAAAATTTTCAGAAAAACCCCATCTTTTCATGAATTAAGAGATCATACATAATTGTTTATGGAAAATCACAAACTCTTAAAAACATTCTCTGATATCACATGTAAGATTTTTTATCAGTAATTCAATAATTCATGTTCAACAATGATTTCAAGAACATGATACAGGATCTTCAGAATTCATGGTTTTCACATAAGAGCGTACCTTTGTCCATTAGTGCGGAAGAACTTTGATGATGGAAGATCGTTTCTCAGAATCTTTACCCTCTGCTTTTCTTGTATCTTCTATGACAGGGATCTGATACAACTTTTATGGGCAGACCATGAAGTAGAGAACTCTCAGAGATAATCGTAGTCAGAGACTCACCATTTTCCTTTTTATATAACTGAACCATGTCACCAGTTATAGAGTTTCAAATAACTCCCTGTAACTTCCCATTAACGCGAAACGTTAAAACGTCAATTACCATTAATACGAAACGTCAATTATCATTAATGCAAAACGTTACCATAATGTAAAACGTCAAAACGTCAATTATCATTAATGCGAAACGTCAATTACCATAAAGCCTCTTTTATTATTAATTAAACCAATTGACACATATTACACATGAGACACAAATAGTTTTACATAGAATACCGGCATTATTATCTGCTCCAAATAAAAATATCCATATATAATATGATGAGTATTAAAAGCAACAGTCATACTATAATCAACTACTGGCATTATAATATTGAACTAAATCCAATTACGTTAGAACAAGAATTTAAATTGAAGTTCTGCATATCCTTTCCTAATTCAAACCACCCAAACGAAACCTCAGGTTCTCCTTCGTTTTAATAATTTCCATTGCTTCATTAAATGAGAAACACCCTCCTTCAAAGACGCCTTCCTTCCTTCCTTAAAACTCCATAGCTCCGGTAATGGATATCTACCACTGGGGTTGTACTCATTTAACTCTTTCAGAGCTGTAGCCACCGCTTCAAAGACCTCATCACCTAACTCATCCTTTAAAGTTCTCAGTTTTTCATCTTCTTCATCTAAAATTTCCTGCATAATAACATATATTAAGATCATGGTACCTGCATGGAACATCAGAAAAAAAACATGCCAAACAAACACTAGAGAGATGACCACCACCTTGCCCTGCCAATAATTTTTTAAACAACACTTGCAGCATACTTTGCTTTGTAATTATTTTGAAATGATGCATTGCATTTTTTAAATATTTTTTTAAAGAACCCGTTCAATCTAAAAGCATAAACTATTAGTGGTTTTATATTATATCTCTATAACACCCTCTCACACATGAGCCCATTAAACTCGAAGGGTAGCCCCGCCTACCTATGCTAAGAAATTTTATAATATTTAATTATTTATTAATAGACCGGGGATAATGAGGATCGAACTCGTAACCACTTGGTCACGAAGACTCTGATATCATGTAAAGATCCAATTTAACTCAAAAACTTAAACTATTAGGCAAAAACCATATTAATGGTTTCATATTATATCTCTAACAATTCATAGCATGAATAAGGAGGAAATCCGGTAATATCCCTAATTAAAATGACCATATGAACAGTTATAAGGGATTAAAAGAAAAAAAAAACTTCCATTTGAAATTATAATCCTGAGTCATTGTACCTTCGCATTCCCTGCTTCATCTAATAAAACTTTAAATGGATGCCAGCTTGGATCTCTAAGATAAGCCTCCCACTGTGAGCACAACTCCATAGCTTTCACATTCACTTCATCACCAAAAAATTGCCTCTCAGCTGCTTTCACAAACGGCTTCCCATCAAGCTCTCCCATTCTTTTCACACGAATAAAAGCTCGAGTCGACTTCCCCATCCCCTGTGAATAAGGAAATCAGATTACTTCAACAAAATACAAACGACAAAACCATGGCACCAATAGTAACACAACAACATACTACCTGAACTCATAGCGCCTATTTTGCTAGTAGTTTAACCATCAGATCCAATAACAAAACACAATAAAATATATTTGCGAAAATAACCAAAAAGAAAATCTGGTCTTTTATAGACCTGAACTAATTCAACCAATCTGTACTTCAAATATTAAACCATATGGATTAAAATCATCTCCTTTGGACACAAACAATTGTACAGCAAATTCAAGGAGAATCAAGCAACCACATGATTCACAGAACAGGCTAGTACCATTGAAAAATTGTAATTCCTCAAATACAGAAACTAGAGTTAAAACACAGAATGTATTGCACGTGCATTATTTGAATGCAACCAGTTTGCTATAAGTTATCGCAACAAATCACCAGTCGGTACCCTGAATATGATTCCAACTACATAATTTGAATGTAAACTAATTACAAGATCAGGTAGACTACTAAACATGAAACACTCTGCTATAGTTCATATATAAGCAGTCACATATCAATTAAATGCAGACAACCTTAGATATGTGGTGAGGTTTAACCCGTATTATATACATACACTAATTAATTCTTTGCGAGCATCTTGCAACTCGTCATTGGTTTTACGCTCCTGGACAACAAGAGTTTGTTGAAGTTCATCCATTGCTTCCAATTCCTCCTCCTTATCCTGCAAAGCCAATTTAATTGCATCCATTTTTTTCTTCACCTCCACATCTTCATCCTCCCTCATGTGTTTCATTACTTGGAGAGCTCCCCCCATGTGTTCCATCTCCAATTCCAGTGTTTGTTTGGCATCAAGTCTTCTTTGTAGTTCATGAATTTTTTCATGGAGTTTCTCCTTTTCTTTCTGTAACGTTCAACCACAAAATGACCAAGTCAAAATCTTAAATGGATACAAGTAATTGAATTAACTACTCTCAATAGAAGAAAATGGAATCTGTGCCTTTTGTTCTTCAGCCAAATGCATCACTTTCTCATCAGCCTTGTTTTGCTCCATTAATGTCGTCTCATTCTACAATCAAAGAAGATGAAGAACAAAATTCATAAGTCTTAGAATTATTAAAATAGAAAAGAGAAAGAGGGGGAGGGGGTTGGAATTGGACACAAAATGACTGGCTTATCCATAAAATTACACAGGCAAAATATATTACATTTTTCTTCTTAAAATGTAGTTTCTTTCTCTCATTGTCATTCCGTGCTTGACGCTTTTGCAGATCATTCTCACGGTTCTGAAGCTCTTTCTTTTGAGCATCCTGATGCAATATGGCTTTTTCATGATCCATAAAAATATTGTTCAAATGATCACGGTCCCTCTGCTGTATCTTTTGAATTTCTAATGGAACAGGGTGAAACAAAAGGTAAGTCGGTACCTTAATGATTAGAAAATCACATGAACTAGAATAATTCACTTCAAAGTAAAATAGACAGTAAGCTATCATGAAAGGATAGATATAATAATCATACAAAGCAGAAAGTTTCACCAATCAACTCATAGAAACACAGTAAACTATGATGAAAAGAAAAACCAAGACGAACTAGAACAACAATTCACTTAAAGTTTCAACATACCATTATTAAATGATTTAATCATCTCCTCTTTCTGTTCCATCACTCTGTTCAGGGACCGATTAATCTCATCATATTTGCTACATACCTGTTCCAATTCCTTATTCTTCATTATCAAGGTATTAGCTAAACCCGAGACAAGCTTTGATGTTTTCCTTTTGTCCTCTACTTCTTTTCCAGAAACAGTTTTCAAGTCCCCATTTATACGAAGGTGAAAACCAATTATACTCTTCAAGTTGTAGTCATCATCGCGGGCCACCCATCCACACAACCTACCCCTCTGACATCTTGAACTGTAGTAATCCCTCTTACCACAATGTTCCGCTTCAAAGCTCTTTTCAAAGTTCATAGCATTGGTGAAACCATCCCAATCTTTGCCGAACTCGACAATGGCAAAGCCTGAATGTCCATTATGGTTCCATAGGGGATGCACTTCCAGGGGGTGAAATCCTTTTTGGGTAAACTCCTCCCTTAGTTTGGTACCACTTTTTCCAACATACCTTCCATTTTCAATTTCAGTAGGAATGTTAGCAACAATACCCATCGAAGGCCACACAAACAATTGATCCTTGCTAACAGGTTCTGGTCTAATATTCTTACAAAGATACCTATCAATGTATAATTGAAGAGCAGAGTGCTTCGCTATAACTTTAATCTCTCTGCTATGTGAACCCCTGGCAAATCTTGATGCATGTCTCAAAAGCTCACTCACGGAGTAATCCTGCCTGTCAAGGCAAAAGGGGCACCTATATGTTGAATTTGAGATTTTGAATTTGAAGCAATCATTCTTCAAGTCATTGTAATATCTATGTTCATAATACTTCAAGTCAGACTCACTGATACGTTCTGAGTGACGTGACATCTGCAAATGAGAATTGGAATATGGAGTCGATCATCACATACTACACACTAGAGATGCCAAGAAAAAAGAACAATTTATAATGCTCAATGATATTTCCAATTTATTCTATAACCAATAATATTTTTAATATTTTTAGGGAAAGGTTGTACTTACAACCTATTTTTTTTTATAACTCTTACAACCAATATCTTAATAGTTGATTTCCGCCAATCAACGGTTAAGATTTATTGCGAATAAATAATTAATTAATAAATTTTATTGGCAAAAACTTAACCGTTGATTGGCGGAAATCAACGGTTAAGATATTGGTAGTAAAAGGTTGTAAAGAAAAATAGGTTGTAATTATAACCTCTCCCATATTTTTATGCTCAATGATTATTTATTATGGAATAACCAGAAGCCAAGAAAAATAAAAAATAAAACGATTATTTATTATGCTCAATGATATAATATTTCCAGAGTAGGAAAAATGTTCTTATATTCTTTCATTCAATCAAAGCTGAAGATTAAAAAGGAAATTTTTCAAAAAATTAGAAAGCGATGAGGCGATTAGCATAATAATAGTAGTTGTTGGGAACTCGTTCCCTCAACTCGGCTTAGGTGTTTTTTTGCGGAAGTCAATCAGCAACATTCTGGATCTAGGATTTTGTCTCTCTTGCCTCGGCCTGAACTTTACCAGGTCGGGTAGTGCAGCGAAAAAAAAATCACAAACAAAGGAGAGAGAAAGAGAACACAAATTTTTAAAGTGGCAAAACCTTCTATCCAATGAAGAAGCAAAAACCCACGGGACCTAGTAGTCCAGATCAAACGTCCACTAAATTCACCAATATGGTGGTTAACACAACCTCTCCAACAAAAGTGATAATCAAACTACTCTAGAGATGTTTCACTCAAACTCTCTCTAGAGATCTCTCAAATGCAAAGCTTAAAGGTTTGCTCACAAATCTCTTAAACAATTTTTCTCTCAAATTGCCTGATCTGTCTCTGACCTAGCCTCCACCTACAGCTACTGAATATATAGAGGAAGTGGAATTTAGGTTTAGAATTTTATGAAATCCCTCAATGGGCTTGGGCTTAGCATTGAAGAAGGAAGCCCAGCAGTAGTAGTAATTGTTGAAATGATATAATATTTGTTGAGTTGTATAATTGTTGGAATTTTAATAATTGATTACACAGTTACATAATCATAAGAGATTTGTATTAAATAGATAAATTTTCTTCCTTATTTGCATTTGATTGACATAATCATAGGATATTGACATTATTATAGGAGATTTGTATTAATTTTCTTTCTTATTTGCAGTTTAAAATTTGAATTTAAAAAGTTAAAAAAGTTTATTATAAATCTTTCAACGCTACGCGGTCTATAGCTGATTGTTATATATTTATATTCAAATAAGACGCGTTAAAAAATTAAAATCTCTTCTAAAAGCACAGGATAAGTGAAAAAAGAGTTCAACATTTAATGTTTCTGTAATGGGAAAAAGATATATATATATATATATATATATATATATATATATATATATATATATAAGAAATTTGAATTTTAATATGAGAAAAGTCTGCTAGATACAGCAACCAAATATCAGGGGGGAGAATGGAAAACACTTGGATTATTTTCCATTGGATGATCCAGTGGGAATTTAGGTAACCAATCTGCGCAATCATTGCTCTCTCTGTAGGTATGAGTAAGATGAACCTCCCAAACTTTCGCTAACCATGCTCGAATGTGAATCACTAATCGCGGCTCTCGAGCTGCTCATCCATTTTGGTGAGCAAAGTGATAACAGATTTTGAATCACCTTTTAAAATAATATTCCTCCAACCTCCTTCCCAAGCCAGTTCTAAACCTGTAAGAACACCCCAAAGTTCAACTGTAAATGCTGAACATTGACCAATATGGTATGCAAATCCATTAAAAAAAAGACCTCTATCATTCTGTAAAAAACAAATCATAAAAATTTAATCACTATTAAATAAAAAATTAATTTAATATATAAGAAAGAAATTAAACTTTCCTTTTTTTATTGCAAGAGTATAATTAACACAATTTCCTATGTTATGAATGAATAACTAAATGCTATTATTTGGAGAAAGTAAAACCTTCTATAGATGTTTTTCACTATTTTTTTGTATGAAAAATTATTATGTCTCAATAATATTTACTATTGGGTGAAAAAATATTTAATATTTAAATTTTAAATTTTTTAATTTGAATTTTGAACTTGAAATGATGGAAAAAAGTTCAGCATTTAATGTTTGTACACTGGGAAAATGATTTATTTAAAAAATTTGAATTTAATATAAAATTATAGATTAAACAAAAAAGCTATTTAAAATTGTAAAAATATATTTATCGTTGATAAAAAATAATTTAAATTTAAAATTTAAACTTCATAGGGAAAAAAAGGATTAAGATTGGATGTCAAACCGCTATATTAATATTTCACTACTTTTTGCATAGGTGATTGTTAAGCCTATTAATAATACCATAATTTTAGCTTACCAAAAAAAAAAAAAAACCATAATTTTCTGCATCGAAAATTGTTAAGCCTATTAATAATATTTTGTTAAGCCTACTAAAAATATTTATTATTATATAATTAAACTAATGAATGATCTTTTGATATTACCCTATTCAACTTCAACTATAAAGTGTTTAATAGAATATTAAACGTACGAACTCAAATATATTCCAAATCTTTATCTCTTATATATGTCACAAATACACAGACCACAAAAAGTCGATTCAAAGGCAACTTTAAAAAATATAGAAATATAGTAATCTAGACGTACTATAAGAACAATTTTGTGTGGATAAATATAAAAACATATTACATGCTGATATAAAATGCTGACAGTTAAAGATGACAAACTAGGCTCGGTCTGGAGGGCAGCCCACCAACTAATTTTTATAATTAAATTAAAATTTCATCATTCTTCTTTTATAAATAAATTCCCAAATCTGATTTCAATGTTTGTAAATATAAATTTGTAAATTTCAAAATACTAATGACACAAATCCTTAAAAAAATAATTATTTACATAAAATGCAGATAGTGTATTACAAAAAAAAATGCAGATAGTTAAAGGTTGCAAACTGGGCTTGGCCGAGAAGCCCTGCCCGCCCCCGTCTGCCAACAAGTTTTTATAATTAAATTAAAATTTCACTATTCTTTTTTATTAATTAAATTCCTATTTCAGATTTCAATTTTTGTAAATACAATTTATAAAATTCCAAATATTTACTACACAAATCCTTAATTCAGGTCATTAGTTCAATAGGATTGATTTTGCTAACCGGTGTTAGTATTTTACATACTACTTTAATATTTTACACTATTTAATTTATGCATTTGGAATTATTAAGCCTATTAATAATATTTATTATTATGTCTATTCTCATTACTTTTTGCATGGAAAATTGTTAATTCTATTAATAATTTTTATTACTATGTCTATTGGGTGCAAATATATTTAATATTTAAAATTCAATCTTTTTATATTTGAATTTTAAACTTGACAGGTGACAAAAGAGTTCAATATACAATGTGTATGTAGTAGGAAAAATGATATATATATATATATATATATATATATATATATAATAAACTCAAATTTAATATAATAGATTGTAGATTAAACGAAAAAAAATTAAATTAAAAAGATATATGTATAGTTGATAAAAAATAATTTGAAATTTAAATTTGAAATTTAAATAAAAATTAAAAAATGACATATTTATAAACGTGAAAGCATTGAAAATTTCAAGCAATTGCGTGGTAAAATTTCAAAGGTCATTGTAGACATTTTCAAAATGCAAAGTAATTATATTACGAGGGGTCTTCTAACAGTTAATGAAAATAGCAGTAATTAATATACCTAATAGGAATAAGTCATTTAATGTAAAATTGCCGATGTTAATAATGAGTGTCCAATTTGATGAATAAAAATGAGAAATCATTAATGTCGCATAAAAAAGAAAACAAAAACATTCAAAAAAATATTGTAAAATAAAAAAATTATTTATATTGTAAAATAATTCAAAATTTGGAAATAAACTAAATGAAAAATTATGTGAACAATTTTTTGTAGCAAACAACTCATTCAATGTCCCAATGTATTCTACATTGGAATTTCCAAATCAATAATAACTCAACTCTTCTAAATTTTGAATTTATGTTTAAATTTGAATTTTGAATTTGAATTTTTAACTTTGTCATGGTGGAAAAACTTTTGGAAAATTTTTTGTGGCAGACAACTCATTTAATGTCTCACTATTTTTTCTTTTGTTGTATATTATGAGTAAAAAAAACATATACTTTTCTTTTGTTGTATATCCCACTATTTTTTGCATGGATAATTATTAGCCTTATTAATGCTGCATAAAAAATACAACAACATAAAAAAAATAGTAAAATAACAAAATTATTTATATTGTAAAATAAATTTGAAAATAATTAAATTGAAAATTATGTGAACTTATATGTGGAAAAAGAGTTCAGCATTTAATATTTATAAAGTGAGAAAAGATATATATAATAAATTTGAATTTAATGTAAAATTATAGATTAAACAATAAAATATTTAAAATTATAAAAAAACATTTATAGTCCATAAAAATTATTTAAATTTCAAATTTAATTGAAAAATAAGAAATGGCATAACTTATACTTTACAGAAAATAAATTAAAATTTTAACATAAAAATTTTAAATATACATGTACAACCAATTAAAAAATATACATTTACTTTTAAAAAAAAAATACTTAACACAAACATTTTAAATATAAATGTATAAACAATTAAAAATATATATATAAATCATAAATTAAAATTTAAAA
>JAVKPL010007254.1:0-29153 GCA_032173675.1 Gastrolobium villosum | reverse complement strand
CATTTGCTTAGAATTCTGGTGTTAGTAATCACGATGCTCAAGCGGGAAACGGCCACACTGACCGTTTTAGCGCGCTGCTGCAGTTCGAAGGAGGAAGTTACTGGTGCTGAGCGCTAAAACATCCACACAGACCGTTTTAGCGCGTTGCTGCAAATCAGAATTTGAAGCCTCTGGAGCTCAGCGCTAAAATGCTTACACTGACGTTTTAGCGCTCTGAATGTGCATTCTTCTCTTTCTGAAACGTAAAACGTTAAATTGAAGCGTTTTAGCGTTGAAGTCAGTTGAAAGCAGTTAGGAGGTTATCAGCCATGGACGCTAAAACGCTAATTCAGAACGTTTTAGCGCCCAAGTCAGTTAAAAGCAGTTGGCTACGCATCAAGATGAACGCTAAAACGCCCAATTATGACCGTTTTAGCGTCCACATTATTTTTTCAGCAGATTTGTAACACTATAAAAGGCAAAAGGCCTGAAAAAATACAATATGCTAGATAGTTTTTTTCTCTCATTGTCCACTCTCCTCTCATATCAGATCTTAGGATCTGAATTCTTTTCTTTTTAACAATAATTCTTAGGAGTAGTGTAGCATTGCAATTGAAGATTGAAGATTCACTACCATGACAATGGAGTTTGTTCTTTCTTCTTCTCTTGTATTTAATTTCATTATGTCTGAGTAGAGTCCTTTGTAGTCTGATTCAATGGAACTCAAGTGTGTATTTATGAATAATTAATGTGAAGTTATGTTTTCCTATTATGTGACTTGTATGAAGTTGTCTTGATCAATCATTCTTGTTTATGAAATGATGTAGAACATACATGTTTGTATTGTTTTAATGTTGACAACTTCATCTTTAGTATTATAGTAGTTAAGACATTGATGCTATTAATGATTTACTTATTTGCATATGGGTGTCCTAGAGACTAATCTTTTGATTAAATAAAGGACACTAGATGTAGAACTTTGTTTGTTGCAAATAAATGTAAGCACTATTTATTCAGTTTCATATTGTGTCTCGATATTACTGTTAATATTATATGAATGAACTGGATAAACCCCTTGGAATAGAACAGGTATCTCTTGAGTATCGGTGATGAGATCACGATCATGAGGATTCAAGGATATTGCATGTCTATTCCTAATTATTTGTTCCTAGTCTAGAGACACTGAGTTTGGGGATCAGTGATCTCGAGTAAAGACTAGTACGACTTATCTACTTGTATATGGATACAAGGTAAAGACCTCATGAGCTGCAGATATGGAGATATCTTAGCTAAAGTCGTGGGTGGACCTATAAGAGTATAGCTCGCACTGAACAGACCCAAAAAGAGACTCTATGAGGAAATCTCACAGATAGTGTCATTAGAGTAATCTCTTTATGTTTGGGTGTGTCTTTCCTTAGACCAGAAGTTATTACCTAGACTGTATTCTTGAAGGCATGTTTTGATTGTATACCTCGTCTGCCTGAAACATGGAGACTCATAGGTATACTGTTGGGCGTGTCCTTAAAGGGCACAAGGGCTAGGGTAATAAGCTGAAGGAATTCGTCAAATCTCTGTGAGAGATTAGGTTATCTGTAAACCGGAGAAATCGGGATGACATTTACAGGGACTCGGGAATCTATGCATAGTAAAAGAGATCATGAGATGATCTGCCTTTAGAGTCAGTAAATTGAAGATTCCCTATTTCGAATAAAGCTTACCCTAAACCGCAGGGGTTGATACATTTCCTTACCCTAGGTTAATGGGAAGATAACCGAGACGAAGGGAAATACATACAGTAACCAAATATGTGCAATAGGTTGATCAAGTCATTAATCTGACTAGTTCTGGGGCAACAAAGCATTGCTAGTGCTCTGTGTTGTCATTAATTGGGTTGTGGGCTTGTTGGGCCCAAGCCCAGTTATGTCAGTAGCTAAGTTGGACCTAATGGGTCACACACTAACACCTTGTAGTCATGATGGACTAGCTTTAAAGGTATTGGGCCTAATAATGTTATTAGCCCAAGAAGCTGTTTGGAAGCCCACCTAAATGGGTGGGTGGTGCATGGAGTTTAGTAATGGGCTTGGATAGTCCAAGCCATTACTAATTAATTTAATTAGTTAAATTAATAATCAAATATTTGAATTTCGAATTTTGAATTTGAAATTTGAATTTTGAAATTTGAATTTAGAATTTGAATTTCGAAATTCGAATTTTGAATTTGAAATTTGAAATTTGAAATTTGAATTTTGAAATTTGAATTTGAATTTGAATTTTGAAATTCGAATTTTGAATTTGAAATTTGAAATTTTGAATTTTGAATTTTGAATTTGAATGTTTGAACGTTTGAATTCAAGTGTTTGAATTCGAATTTGAATTGGTTTTGAAAAGTTGTTTCATAACAAAAGGATAAGACAGGATCTTATTGGAGCATATTCCTTGGATGAAGAAGCATCTTTGGAGGCTCTCCCTAGGCTGTTTGGTGCGCCACTTTTAGGTGATAAGAGTGTTATCTTATCACTTAAAACAAACCTCCATTCAGATTTGGTGGTTGAGGGAATCAGTGGGTGAGTTGATTCAAATTTTGAATGCAACTACTCAATGTATTTGGACCCTTTCTAGGGCTGAATTATGCGCATGAGAACTATATACTATATGATAGTTTATGAATTTAAGTTTAAATTAATTTGAATTTAAATTCATGTGGATAAGATTGGAGGTTGTTGGCAAAGTTAGTTTTGCAACAGCTCCACCTTATCACACTGTTTCATGCGCAACTTTCAAAGAAATTTGAAAGTTTGTTTTCATTTTGAATGATTGGATTCCCTCCTCCTCTCCAAAGGGTGCGCATAAATATGACATGTTCCTCACCTTAGGTTTCATTGAAAACCAAGCCAACTCTCCTCCATCTATGCACCATTCTGTAGGGTAGCTCAGTACACCTTTCCAAACAGGATACCTAGCCTCCACCTTCACCACTTGTGCGCATAGCAAGCCTCATTGTGGTGTTCATCTGGTGGCTTTCAAGAAAGAGTTCTTGCATCATAGACGAACGGTGGTGTGGATCACCATTAGAGGGTTTGAACCCTTCAAGCCTGACATCTCATCTCCCTGACTGATCAGGCCAAAACAAGGTAACATCATGCTGTCTTATAGCATGAATCTATGAGTGCATGTATGTTCCGCAGTAAAATTTTTGTTTTACACCTTACATGCATCGGCCTTCAAAGGCCAGTTTACTTTCAAGTGGTATCAGAGCCAGGTTGCTTTACCATCGACGGGTGATGGTACCTTGTTTGTGAAAAGAGTCTTTCACGGTCAAAAATCTTTAAAGGGTTAAAGTTTAAATTCTGCATGTGGATTTTGAATCACAAATCCTTTAAAGTGTTAAAGTTTTTGTTTTTATGAACATGAAAATTTGATTCTGTGTTCATAAAACATTATGCATCATGGTTTAGTTTCTTTTCTTTATGAAAGTTCTAAAAGGAACACCCTTTTTGAAAGGGTAGATTCGACCATGGAGGGTACTAAGAGTACCTTGAATGATTCCTTATTTTTCTCCATGAATTGTGTCATGTTTATATGCATGAAATTTTGTGACAAATTTATCATATAGTTACCTATATGATTCGGCCATGTAGGGATATATGGCTACATGCATGGTTTAATTTTGTTTTCTTTGAGAAAGAATTAACAAAATTTGAATTGAAATTGTTTTTAAATTCGGCCAATGAGAAATTTAAGATTATGAATCTTGATGTTATTTTGATGTTTAAATGTTAAATGTCAAAATACATGTGAAAATGTTATGTGATAATATAATGTTTGTGTTTGCAAGTTTTGAACTTTTCAGGTACAAACAGGAAGGGGATGGTCATGGTGCCCGGATTTGAATTTTTTGAATTTTAAATTTATGTGTAATCGCGCATTTTAATTTACAAGTATATTTGTAATTTAAATTTTGTAATTTTGTTCCTCCAAAGTGTTATGGAGTTTCTTTAATTATTTGTAATTACAGAAATAGGCTAGTGGCGTATAGACGACAAGCGGCCGTTGCTTAAAGTAGCAAAAAGGACAAAAGCGCGAGCACCATAGCTATCTCAATATAAACTGTTTATATGCATGTATGATTAGAACGTCTAGTATGCATGAATTGGGCAAACCGCGTTTTGTATGGTTATTATGTTTGTCCAATAGCGACTAGTGTATACCGATAGATGTTTGACATAGTCAACGACTAGCATGATAACTTACAATATGCGTTTGATGGGACCTAATTAACCCCAAGATAAAAGGAACCCTTAAAAGGAATAAATAATTAAGCATATAATTACCTCCCACCACCAATGCTACTCAAAACTCTTCTACGTAGTGGTGCTCCACAACTCAGTTGGGACCCACTATTTCGTTGGGCTAGAGTAGTGTTTGAAGTGTAAGACACTTAGGGTGCTGGTTTAATGCTTAACTAAGACATAAGTTGCAGGCACAGCCGGGCTTATGTGCTTAGGGTAATGGTGCTAGGTTGGTTGAGATGCACCACTAAGTGACAAAGAGTTGTCAACCTAATGTTAAGAGAGGGTATGAGATACTGTTGATAAAGATCAACCCTTTATTTAAATTAATCTTGCGGTCTCAGACGGAGGTTAAAATAAATAATCGCACTCTTAATCCCACTAAGGTAAAATCTAAAGTAGATTAACCCTAAGTCAAAAGGAAGGGTCATTGACTTAGATAAAATAGTGGGAAGGACAAATTATTTCAAGTCTTTAATAATTTGCTTTTAACTACATAACCGTATATTAACTAAAACTATCTTTACATCCTTTTCAGCTTATAGTATGACTAATCCACTGTCACTGCGTTCAATACTCGATACGAATAAACTGACCGGTTCGAATTTTATGGACTGGTATCGGAACCTAAGAATAGTTCTAAGGGCCGAAAAGATTGCCTACGTTTTAGATGCTGTAATACCCGTAGCTCCACGGGAAGGGGAAGAAGGGTTTGCGGAATTTGATTTCGTAACCAACCAACAGCACTTGGATGACAATGTGATGGCAGTATGCATCATGTTGGCATCCATGTCGCCTGAACTGCAAAAGCAGCATGAGCATATGGATGCAATAGCAGCATACCACGACTATGAAATTTGGCAAATGGATGTCAAGACCGCCTTCTTGAATGGGTTCTTGAAGGAGGAAGTGTACATGACACAACCTGAAGGCTTTGAAAACAAAGATCAGGAGCATATGGTATGCAAACTACAAAGGTCAATATATGGGCTAAAGCAAGCATCAAGGAGTTGGAATATACGTTTTGATGAAGTCGTTACGAGTAACGGTTTTATCAAGAACGAGGATGAACCTTGTGTTTACAGAAAGGTAAGTGGGAGTAATGTCGTCTTCCTAGTGCTTTATGTAGATGACATATTGCTAATAGGAAATGACATCCCCACATTAAAAATAACGAAAGAATGGCTTTCAGAAAACTTTACCATGAAGGATTTGGGAGAGGCAACCTTTATACTCTGTATAAAGATCTATAGAGATAGATCCAAGATGCTGCTGGGTTTATCTCAATCCACGTACGTTGACAAGATGCTAAAGAGGTTTAGCATGGAAGGGTCGAAAAGGCGTTTTCTTCCTGTCAGTCATGGGGTACACCTATCAAGGGCTATGTTTCCTAAGTCACAGCCTGAGAAGGATCGCATGAGTGGAATTCCATACGCTTCGGCTATTGGATCCATCATGTATGCCATGATATGTACGAGACCAGATGTCTCATATACTTTAAGCATTACGAGCAGATACCAGTCAGACCCTGGAGAGGGTCACTGGACGGCAGTCAAAACCATCCTTAAATACTTAAGAAGAACTAAGGATGCGTTTCTGGTCTATGGTGGGGTTAATCAATTAACAGTGAAAGGGTTCACTGATGCCAGCTTTCAGAGTGACAAAGATGACTGCAAGTCACAGTCAGGATTCGTATTCACCTTAAATGGTGGGGCAGTGTCTTGGAAAAGTTCCAAGCAGGAGACAACAGCAGACTCAACGACAGAGGCTGAATACATAGCTGCTTCAGAAGCAGCTAAGGAGGCAGTGTGGATCAAGAAGTTCATAAATGAACTAAGGGTGGTTCCGAGCGTGGATGAGCCCATACAGTTGCTTTGCGACAACACTGGAGCCATCGCGCAGTCAAAGGAACCTAGGTCTCATCAAAGATCTAAACACGTGCTCCGCAGATATCATTTGATTAGAGAAATCATTGATAGGAATGATGTAAAAATGGATTATGTTCCCACAGACGATAACCTGGCCGATTCTCTGACAAAGGCTGTTTCTCAGAGAAAACATGATAGTCATTATGAGGCTTTGGGCATACGACTTAGGTCTGATTGGCTCTAGGCCAAGTGGGAGCTTGTTAGCATATGGGTGTCCTAGAGACAATATTTTGATTAAATAAAGGACACTAGATGTAGAACTTTGTTTTTTGCAAATAAATGTAAGCACTATTTATTCAGTTTCATATTGTGTCTCGATATTACTGTTAATATTATATGAATAAACTGGATAAACCCCTTGAATAGAACAGGTATCTCTTGAGTATCGGTGATGAGATCACGATCATGAGGATTCAAGGATATTGCATGTCTATTCCTAATTATTTGTTCCTAGTCTAGAGACACTGAGTTTGGGGATCAGTGATCTCGAGTAAAGACTAGTACGACTTATCTACTTGTATATGGATACAAGGTAAAGACCTCATGAGCTGCAGATATGGAGATATCTTAGCTAAAGTCGTGGGTGGACCTATAAGAGTATAGCTCGCACTGAACAGACCCAAAAAGAGACTCTATGAGGAAATCTCACAGATAGTGTCATTAGAGTAATCTCTTTATGTTTGGGTGTGTCTTTCCTTAGACCAGAAGTTATTACCTAGACTGTATTCTTGAAGGCATGTTTTGATTGTATACCTCGTCTGCCTGAAACATGGAGACTCATAGGTATACTGTTGGGCGTGTCCTTAAAGGGCACAAGGGCTAGGGTAATAAGCTGAAGGAATTCGTCAAATCTCTGTGAGAGATTAGGTTATCTGTAAACCGGAGAAATCGGGATGACATTTACAGGGACTCGGGAATCTATGCATAGTAAAAGAGATCATGAGATGATCTGCCTTTAGAGTCAGTAAATTGAAGATTCCCTATTTCGAATAAAGCTTACCCTAAACCGCAGGGGTTGATACATTTCCTTACCCTAGGTTAATGGGAAGATAACCGAGACGAAGGGAAATACATACAGTAACCAAATATGTGCAATAGGTTGATCAAGTCATTAATCTGACTAGTTCTGGGGCAACAAAGCATTGCTAGTGCTCTGTGTTGTCATTAATTGGGTTGTGGGCTTGTTGGGCCCAAGCCCAGTTATGTCAGTAGCTAAGTTGGACCTAATGGGTCACACACTAACACCTTGTAGTCATGATGGACTAGCTTTAAAGGTATTGGGCCTAATAATGTTATTAGCCCAAGAAGCTGTTTGGAAGCCCACCTAAATGGGTGGGTGGTGCATGGAGTTTAGTAATGGGCTTGGATAGTCCAAGCCATTACTAATTAATTTAATTAGTTAAATTAATAATCAAATATTTGAATTTCGAATTTTGAATTTGAAATTTGAATTTTGAAATTTGAATTTAGAATTTGAATTTCGAAATTCGAATTTTGAATTTTGAAATTTGAATTTGAATTTGAATTTTGAAATTCGAATTTTGAATTTGAAATTTGAAATTTTGAATTTTGAATTTTGAATTTGAATGTTTGAACGTTTGAATTCAAGTGTTTGAATTCGAATTTGAATTGGTTTTGAAAAGTTGTTTCATAACAAAAGGATAAGACAGGATCTTATTGGAGCATATTCCTTGGATGAAGAAGCATCTTTGGAGGCTCTCCCTAGGCTGTTTGGTGCGCCACTTTTAGGTGATAAGAGTGTTATCTTATCACTTAAAACAAACCTCCATTCAGATTTGGTGGTTGAGGGAATCAGTGGGTGAGTTGATTCAAATTTTGAATGCAACTACTCAATGTATTTGGACCCTTTCTAGGGCTGAATTATGCGCATGAGAACTATATACTATATGATAGTTTATGAATTTAAGTTTAAATTAATTTGAATTTAAATTCATGTGGATAAGATTGGAGGTTGTTGGCAAAGTTAGTTTTGCAACAGCTCCACCTTATCACACTGTTTCATGCGCAACTTTCAAAGAAATTTGAAAGTTTGTTTTCATTTTGAATGATTGGATTCCCTCCTCCTCTCCAAAGGGTGCGCATAAATATGACATGTTCCTCACCTTAGGTTTCATTGAAAACCAAGCCAACTCTCCTCCATCTATGCACCATTCTGTAGGGTAGCTCAGTACACCTTTCCAAACAGGATACCTAGCCTCCACCTTCACCACTTGTGCGCATAGCAAGCCTCATTGTGGTGTTCATCTGGTGGCTTTCAAGAAAGAGTTCTTGCATCATAGACGAACGGTGGTGTGGATCACCATTAGAGGGTTTGAACCCTTCAAGCCTGACATCTCATCTCCCTGACTGATCAGGCCAAAACAAGGTAACATCATGCTGTCTTAAAGCATGAATCTATGAGTGCATGTATGTTCCGCAGTAAAATTTTTGTTTTACACCTTACATGCATCGGCCTTCAAAGGCCAGTTTACTTTCAGTTAACTACTAGAATTATTATCTTTGATAATTATAATAATGGCGTAATTAATAATTTTAATAATTTAATATTTTAGGTTATTGAATTCGAGGATACGGATCTCCTCCTAGTATATTATCATAGAAATATTTTAACCTTGAATCATGTATATCATTATAAAATACCAAACAATATGAAATCAAAATTGGGATTATGTGCACCTTATTGGATCATCACAAAGCCAAAAGAAAGAAGGGACTACATGCCATATCTCCTCTCTATCACCTATTTCGATAAAGGCAGCCTCAGCGATGGGAGCTTGATGGCTTATGGAGTTTAACTCCAGTATAAATAGGCTAGAGAGAGGACCTAGCTCATAACCCAGAGAAGAGTCTGTGCCCATGGGTCCACCCATCATGGAAAACCAGGGTCACACTAAAGCCTATTGCTGCCCAACTAGGCCCAATAACATCAGATGCCAGAAGCCCAATCAAATGTGACCGCAATGGGCGTAGTTACAATATTTATATTGGAATATCCATTAACCCAATTAATATTAAAACACAAAACTAATTAATTAATATTTCCCATGAAATAAAATTTCTAACATTCTACCAGTTGGTATATATTAATTAATTTAATATTATTTTGAAAATCATTTTAATATTATTTTGACAGTATAGCAAAAGGGTTTTATGTTTATTATGTTGTAGAAAAAGCGATTGTGTAATGTTATAGAGATTCGTTTTGCGTGCCATATTTTAATTAAGGTTCAGTGATTTTTAGGTTGTTGGAATTTATAAATTTAGTGGTTGTGAATATGGGTTTTTATGATCTGGATGCATTGATATTTCTGACGCAGGGTTAATGTTTCTAAATTTACTTTAACTGAAAAATTCTGATATTTTTTGTGGGTTCTGTTAGTACTGTAAATGTAATAGGATTTGTTTACAATGTGGCTTTCTAAGACAAACTGAAGCTGTCCAAATAGAAGAACACTATCTATGTGGAGTAAAGGATAATGATACAACATGATATATAGCTTTTGTATATATGTATGCAATTTAATTATCTTAAGTTCTCAACCATTTTTTGAGTAAGGATAATGATACAACATGATATATAGCTTTTGTATATATGTATGCAATTTAATTACCTCAACCATTTTTTGAGTGAGGATAATGATACAACATGATATATAGCTTTTGTATATATGTATGCAATTTAATTATCTCAACCATTTTTTGAGTGAGGATAATGATACAACATGATCACTTGCAATTTAATTCATGGTAGAGAACATGCCACGACCTTCTTTGAGTGAGGAAGATGAGATTGAGAGTGGGAATGAGAATGAGGAAGGTGAAGGTGATAATGTTGACGGTGATGGAGGTCATGAGGTGGAGGAGCCTAAAACACTAGAGAAAGTTCTGGAAAATGTGCAAGAGCTAGATGAGATAACGGAGGCAAAGCATATTGAACATTCAAAGACAGCACCTGCTGAGTTTAGAAGAGTAATTAAGGTTGTTCCAAGTGTTACTCTGATGCAGATTCTCACTTTCCTTGATGATCATTTTTTGAAGGCTTCAGAGAGTGCACAAGAAGTTACCAAGATGGTTGAGGCCACTAGGTTGCATTATCATTCCAATTTCACTGATAATCGGGGTAATTAATTCCTTGTGTTGTGTTGTGTTGTGTGTGTGTATCATTTTAGTTGATATTGTAGCTGTAGTTGAAGTTTAACCTCTTTAGTTGCTAGTTGGACATGAATGAGAGAGCTAATCTTGGACTATATATGTATGCAATTTAATTATCATTTTTCCCCCTGTATTTGTATGCAATTTTGGACTACATTTGTTGGAGGGTTATATAGCTTTTGGCCTTTTGCAGGGGAAAATCCTTGAGGTTTTAAAAAATTGGCCTGAGAGGAGTATTCAAGTTATTGTTGTAACTGATGGTGAGCGCATTTTGGGACTTGGGCATGTTGGATGTCGGGTATTTTTGTGGGGGAATCAAACTCCTTAATTTACATTTTACTATGAAAATATAGACATGGTCTATGAAGCACCGACACTTCAAAAACCTTGACGTGTCGTGTCCGACACTTCCTGACACTCTCGGATATTCCGACACTCCAACTATTAGAAATTCAAAAAAGGGTTTAAAGGTTATATTGCGATGAGTTTTTAGTTCCAACTATTAGATTCGTTGGATTACGATTACTATTTTATTGAGTTTAATATAAATATTTAGGATCTCTTATGTTTTTTTTGCAAAATTTATTAATATTATAAGTTTAGAATTTTTTTTTACTAAATTATTGAATATTAAATATAATATACATCACATAAATTTAAAATATTATTTAATATCAAAACGTGTCCTAACGTGTCGAAATCTAACATTTTTTAGAATTAACGTGTCGGAGTGTCGTGTCGTATCGTGTCACGTATCCTGTGTCGGTATCGGTGCTACATAGGACATGGTACTAAAAGTAGATGACCAAGCCTTTTCAATTTCTGTTTGATAATATATGACTAATGAACAGTCTTGATCATTGTTCGAAACCATGCTAAATAGCAATGTCCGTCATATACCCCTACCCAAATCGGGTTAGGGTTTAGTTCTGATAGGCCAATCTGTCCAAAAGTACGAAATATAACAAATAAATTAAAATAAAACTAAAACTTGACTTTGGGCCACTTAAGTAATAGGGTTTTAATTAAAATTACAAGTCTAATAATAAAATAAAACTTCAGCAAAACGTGTCAATCAGACAACTGTGGACCGAGATATGGCCAAAATACAGAAGTAACGTAAAGCTGAAAAATTTTGACGAAAATAAATTAAACCCAATCAAAAACTAAAAATGTAAATTAACTCAAAACATCATTATTTTATTCAAATAAATCCTAAAAATACTAACCAAGAGTAACAAATAAGTGCAATAAAATATGAGTTATCACGCTGATAGCGCCAATGTCGCGCCAGTAGCGTGTTGGATTAAATCTTGTGTTTTTTTGTGCTTCTCAATTGGGCCCCTTTCTTGTACTTTTTCCTATAAAAATATAAGAATATCAGTGACAAGATATCTGATTAGGATTTATCAATTTAATGGAAATTATTGCCCTATTTTTCAAGATTGATCAAGATTCTTTCTTTCTTTGACTTAAAATCATATATATATTGGAGTCAAAGAACAAAATAGTAAAACAGTGGTATTGCCAGCATATTCAGAAGCCATAAGGAGGAGGAGCACCCTCAGCCATTGCAAGAGCTTTTTTTTTCTTAATTCATTTGAAGTATTGCCTAAAATATATATAAAATGTTGCTGGAGCATACCTCATATGTGCATTTAAAGGAAATAATCAAGGTCATTAAAATTAAAAAAACAAACAAAAAGGAAAAAAATCGTGAAGAATAAATATAATAAGCGCATGTAATAAATGCAAAGTAGGATTCCTTTTTATAAATATTTAATTTTCAATAAAGAAACCTAAAAGTGGTAATAAATAAAACGGTAATAAAAAAATAGAATATCGTTATCATGAAAATCAAATCAAATCAAATTTCAATATTAGATTTAATAAATCCAGCTAATCAATGCAGAATAACAAGTGAGGTTCAAATTCTATAAATTATACCACTTCATCTCCTCTGAAGTAAACTTTCTCTTTCTGTCTACATATGTAACACCCACTCTTGTATGCATCCAAGAGGGTTGTTTGCTAAATCGTATTAGAGTTATAGCGGTAAAGAACTCAATTAATTAAGAACTTTATCAAATAACATTTAAATTGGAGACTTGAAAGAGTCCAGGTTTGATCCTCATAAAATAATTTGAGAAAGATGAGATTGTTTATCGAACATAGAAAATTTCATTGATAAAACCTCTTGCTGAATTTTCTACGCTTTTCAGAAAACCTTGCTGTCTTATAAAATCTGTATAAAATCGAATTTAGATGCGATAAAAAAATATTCCAAGCTCCTGAAAAACTAGACATCCGGGGCGTCGCGTACATATAAATTATGCGCGATTCGGAGGTGAATAGCCCCGCGGAACAGGACACGTAAAACGCTTGTGAATCCTGTCCGTTTTCTGGAAACAGGCTGTAAGGCGAAACTTATAAAAATTTGTACAAATTTCGTATAAAGATGAAGCCTGCACAGTTTGAAAGTACATTCCCGGGGCTTCGCGTGCATATAAAATAATAGTAAATCGGAGTTCGTTTGCCCCTTGAAGCATGACCCGTAAGGTACCGGTAAAACTGTTAAAATTCAGCACCTAGTAAATCGTTCAAAAATTCTTTTCGCAATGTTTCCAAAACAGCCACTGTTCATAAAAGACTTAACAGAGTTCAAGTAATAACTTCATCAATCATCAAAGTTCTCAACATATACAAGATCATACAGTCATCTAGCAATTAAGCAGCAACAGCAAAAGTCCAATCAATAGCAGACATCCATACACTCACGTCTTCAAGTGTGCTTTCCTTTTTCCTGCCATTTTATGAAAATAGCAGCCCCAAAGGGGTGAGAATAATCCCAGTAGTGTGGCAACAAAACCAATAACATAACAGTATTGAACTAGGCACAAAATCATAAACAGTCACTTCAACATATCCTTGTTCCTTTTCCTTTTTCCTTTTCATCATATTCACATATATAGCGCATATAACGCCTTTCCTTTTCATCATATTCATATATTGCGTATATAACGCCTTTCCTTTGCGCTTTTAGCACCGTCGTGCGCGCACTTCACAGTGGAATCAAATACCCTTGGCACCTGAGCTCCATGTGGATTCCAACTGTGGGCCTATGCGGACTGATGCCAAGTGTCCCATACCCCGGCACCTTGGGGATGCCTATATGATGCTTGCTCAAACACATGGTCCTGTACATAACTATTCTAAAACAAGGCCTATATGATCTTGATACATGCATGTCATGCTATGCTTTCTCACACAAAGCGTAAAAATGCGGTATGATGTAAGATGCATGCTTATATACCTTTCATATAGCCATCACGGCACATTTTTGGCAGTTTCCTTTCATCATAATGGAACATAATACTTTTACGGAATATGGAGCATCATGTCACAATTTTATACCAGTAGTCAATAGTCACATTAGGCAATATCGCCTGACACTTACCTCAAGTCTTTAACATTCTCTTATCAAAACATCACCAATCAGACAGCCAAATATCAATCAAGCAGTCCAATGAGCTAAGATCTTGTGCACCTAATCAAATAGATATATAAACATATCCAATCAGAATTTATTACATATACATACTATACATTACATAGCCTTCCTATTCTTCCTAATTCTTTAGTTCACAATCGGTTTTAACCCCAAACATAGTGCCACTTTAAGATTTGTGCACCTATATTTTTAAGCATGACAAACTCAGAATTTGTTTCAAGCTAGTCCTATAGTTTACAAATAACTTCCATGCTGCCAATACTTACACTCCGTCGATTTCCCATGCTCCCAAGACTAAAGATTTTCTGCCTAAGTTTTACCCTTTTCAATTTCTAGTAATTAAAATAATAAGTGGCAACAATTACTGCCGCCTAAGAATACTGTTTCGGGGTTTACATCATATGCACAGCCTAAATAATTTCCTTAAACTAATGACAGTTCCGAAACTAAAATGATTTATAATCCAAGCCTTACGACATTATTATTTTATTTTTTTATTTTTTTTCAGACTTGCAAACCTTAATATCGCAGTTGTACAGTGAGCAGAAACAACGTGATAAGGATGACAAAGTTGACTTCCTAAGACACCCACATGCAACCGACACAGAGGAGCGAAAATTGGGGAATTTATCTTTTGTAGGTACCTTTTAGGACAGTGATAAAGGGCTGTCCAGAAAGTTTTAATACATTCTAAGCTAAGTTCATAATTTAGTTCAAAAAGAGGCAATCCAACAAAATTAAAGAGAAATATTTCCCTACTTACAAGTCAAATTATTTGGAAAGCTACAGGCACCCAGCTCACAACTTGTTCGTATGAGTATAGTCAATGGAATAACAACAAAAGAATTTATTTCTAAAATACCCATGCATGCAGAAACAGGAACGGTGAAGGGAAGATTTGAGATGGATTTACATCTCAGATGCCATTAAAGTGAGGCTATTTCCAAGCTCTCAATTAGATTCTCCTAGAGTAAATTAAAAGGCCGAATCAGAGGGGAAAGTGAGAGAGTTTAGTTTCAGATTCCTACGAAGTCTAAAGTGTGCTAAGAGTACCCTTCACATGTTGCAAATTCATTTTAATACAGTTAAAGCGGAAGACACAAAAAGGGGTCCAGAACAAGTTGTCTATCTCTTAAGTTATCTCATCCATTTCAAGTAGTGACAAAACCATCCCAAAGGTAAACTATAAAAGCAAGTTCGGTTTTAGGCTAGTTCTTATGTGACCTTCATTCATTCCTTTACATCAATTATTTTCTGCACAACATATGCATGCGTACTTTCCTTTAACTTGTTGTTTATTTAATTCTCAAAGCTTGCATACACTAATATGCCATTGGTTGTAGGCTGATCAGCAGGGGAAAAAAATCACAACTAACCTCCTAGAGTCCTTTGTTAGCCGAACATGATGAGGAAAATGACATAACGGAACCAAAAACTATATCATCTTAGCATGCAGACCGTGAACAGAATTAAGGAATGGTTTCAAAACAGAAATTTACTTCCCATGAGCTACATGTCAGCCGAACAGTGATGAAAGGAGAAGAAGATTTTAAACACAGCTTACATGTTCATAAGTGCTCCCAAGACTACCACCATCAAGCAAGGAGCAGTCATAACACTCCTCCTATGCTCCAAGAGACCGGTTTTAATTGCACGAAAGGGGGGAAAGGCTTCGACCATAGCTCCTTGATGGTTGTCTCGCCGAACCAGTGAGATGGGGGATAAACGGTTGAGCTGGTTCTCAAACTCCTTTGATGTGGTCTACGGCTGATCAAGGAAGGTGAAAGAATGCTAGGTTGCTTGCCACTTATACATAGAACTTGTGGCTGGGCAGAGAAGAGGAAAATAAATGCATGTAAGCTTTGTGGCTTGATGCTAGGCCGATGGTGTGAGGAGAGACTAGAGGAAGATGTGAACTCAATGATGTTTCCTTCCATGAGCAGGCTTGCGGTTTGAGAGTGGAGAGATGAAACATTGGTTAAGTGCTATTCAAGTGTGGCTTGTTTGTCTACTAAAAGTCTTGGCCGAACAAAGCAAAACTCCAAGGGTCCCAAGATAGTGCAAGTGGCGGACATGCAATTGGAAAGTAAGGAGTATGTGTCACACATGCAAAGGTTTTGGAGCATCAGGTGGCTCTTGGCCAGCATGCAAGGTTGATAACAAGACAACAAACAACAACTAATTCAGAATTTTATCATACTCCAAGCGCACAGGTGGCGTGTTTGCTCACAGGTGTCTATCATGCAATAAAATTGTGGGGCAAGTGTTGCACATGCAAAAAGGGGAAGGGAATTAGGTGGCGGACTTGCAAATAAAAAAAAAGACTAAGGGGCATGCATAGGCTGATTTGTGGGGTTCAAAATCAGAATTTTATCATGTGCAAGCGTGGTTTGTGGGGCTGCAAAGGTGCCATGCCCTATTCATGCGCACATGGGCTGTAAAGGTTTGATGGAGATGGTGTGAGTCACTTGGACCAGTGAAGAAACATGCAGCCAATTTATCTTTATCTCATTGGCTACAGGAAGAGGACAGCGTTGGACGGCTTGGAACAAAGTCAAACAATCAGAATTTTATCATACCTAATGCGCAGGAAAAGACAAGGAATCATGTGGAGAAAAAGCCTCGGCTGATACATGCAGAAGGAGGCACATTCAATGTCCCACGGTTGGTACAAGGTGGTGGTCATGCAGAAGGGAGAAAGGAGACTTGTGTGTGGCACATGATGTATATGTGCAAGCTGAGATTAGTTTGCCCATTAAACACACCAATAAAGACGCTGTGTACAGCACAAAAATGAGGAATCATGATAAAGGAACTTGAGTGGTATCATGACATGGGCCCTAGGCTGATTTTGGTCCCACAATTGAAGGCTTGGCCGTGGCCCTTAGAGAAAAAGGTTCAATTGTTTTCGTATTTAAAAATTAACCCACACCTTCTAATTATTATGTACCTCTAATTACTCACTAAATTAATCGCACACTTTTAATATTTCTAAATAATATTATGCTTCCTATATGACTAAAATTTCACATGAATAAAATAAATACTTATCTTCCAAGGCAATACCAATAATTCCCTATAAACAAATTTATAAGCCACTGGGCCTATGGGTTTGGCCCATACTATTTTCCATATTAATTGTTGTGCAATTGTTACCCCTTTATCAATCACACATTTCGCAAGTGCACGTGTCATATATAATCCGCATATACGTATTCTACCCCATTCCTAATAACAATAAAATAGGTTCCTAATAAGACGGGATGTTACCAGCTCTGGCCTCCTGATGCCTGAGGTATCAACCCCAACATTACCAGAACATGAAATGATACCCCAAAAGTGGGGTGAGATCTCTAACAAGAAATCTGAGTAAGACAAGGGGTCCTCAAGGAACTTCCACCCCGAGCTCACTTACATGTGTAATATAAGTTCTAAAAACAGTTTACAATATAAGTTCTGAAAATAGTGCAATGCAACAGATAATCATGTAATGTGTGTCAAATCAATTCTACTGGCCAGAGAAATGCAGGAAATACGTCTAAATCTTATAGATATTGCAAAACGCTACTTGCACCCACCCACAGCCCCACCATATTATATGACGCTACATACTCAGGCTTGCCGTCTCGGTGGAACAACACATACATATTAAAAACCATTGCACATAACAACTTAAAACAGTTCAAATATAAAAGCATGAAAGCACAACATGTATATAAACCATCCCCCCATAAGGTATGGTGTACCACACGGTGGCTAAACCGAGGACACGAAAGCTTACCTTCACAACCAAATCCTCTAATAATAACTCGGTGTCCTAAAGGTCACCAACGCGGTATCCAAAAATATCACAACCTTTGAAGCTCCACAAAAGAAGAACAAGATGATTCGTGCCTTCAATGTAGGATCGCTCAAACACAGAACTAACAAATAAAATAACTAGTCAACAATGTCGTGAGGACTTGTGGAGAAAGAGAACAAACTTCTCTGAAATATTTTACTTAACTTCGTTGCTTCTCAATTCTCTCTATTTTCAAACAATATACTAAGCTATTTATAGGCTATAATTTGAATTTTTAAAACTGCAACACTAAATAGCCATAAACACAATTAAAACCGAACTTAATTACAAAAAATAACGACGGACTCTAAAACTCCATTATTGCTAACCTTATGACTCATAAATTCCATAACGGAAAAATTCAAACAAAAAAACTCCTAAAATAAATGTTAAACTTATGACTCATAAATTCTATAACTAACAAATTCAAACCAAAAATTCCTAAAATAAATGCTAACCTTATGACTCATAAATTCCATAACTGACAATTTCAAACCAAAAACTCCTAAAATAAATGCTTACCTTATGACACATAAATTCCATAACTGACAATTTCAAACCAAAAACTCCTAAAATAAATGCTAACCTTATTACTCATAAATTCCATAACTGACAATTTCATACCAAAAACTCCTAAAATAAATGCTAACCTTACTTTAGCCGCCGGAATAGTGCAGGGATCCACCGGATTTGATGATCTCTCTACCAAACCCTAGCCTCACCCTTTGATTCGTTGGATCTCTCTCAACGAACCCTCAATTTCTCTCTAAGTATTTCCCCCACCTTCTCTCTCTAGGATCTGAATGAGTGTCTAAGCAAGTGTAGCGTCCGTAGAATGCCTTTGTGTGTGGAGGTCATTCTTTTTTATACTTGATGTTTTGGGCCTCTTACAACTTCTCAAGCCCATTCGCATTTACCGCGTGAAGGGATAAGATTGACACCCTGTTATGCTGTAATGCTGACAAGGCATTTCTTCCTTAATTGCTGTAGCGCTGATCAAGGATAGTTTGAAATGTGATTTAAATGGTGCAACGCTAATCAGGGACAAGTTGGAATGTTTGACCTGCAGAAAAATAACAATTGCATTTAATTGTTTTTGTAAACACCCAATTTTATCCCAAATATTAAAAGTATAAAAATAAAAATAATAAATTGTGAACTCTTTATTTTATCTTTTATAAAAAGAAAAACAAACAAAAAATATAAAAATACAAATAATAAATTGTGAATTCCTTATGTTTAAATATATTATTATTGTGAAAAAAGGTCTGCACACTTGAATAAAGCATAGCAGAGCAAACCCTCATATGAAGAAATCTCTGGATCCCCTCTATAAATACCAAAGAGGCTCATACGGACGGAAAAAAAGAGGAAAAAGGAGGAAAGACATGTTTTTACCAAGTTTGTATTTTTTATGCAAGAAATTTTAGAATATTGTAATAGAATAGGAAAAGAGAAACGAAAAAGAGTCTGAAAAAAATCATTGTTGATTCTTGATTTGAAGGAGCAATAGAGTTTTTTAGCTTCAAGTAATTCTGGTTGGTTGCTGATTACCGTATTCTCAATCTTCAATACGCAGGTATTAGCATAGTTTTTTTCCTGTTTTATGATGTAATTTATGATCTCAGTATTATAACTTTATGAATATTGCTTATGAGATATTTGATGAAGGAGCTACAACCTGACGATTTTTTGTTTTGTTTTGTTTTTGTTTTTTCTCTTCTAATAATTCTGAAGTAATAGTTAGTTTTGATTGATATTCTATATAAAATGGCACTATGTAAACAGGAATGCAAAACATGAAAGTTTAATCACATAACAAGTTGTTTGAGTCAAATATCCAGTATTCACAATAAAATCAGTTTGGATTATATATGGGACTAAAGGGATTTGAATTTTGTTCATTGGAGAAAATGTGAATTTGTATTTTTAAAGTATAAAAATAAGGTAAAACAAAATGGCAGATTCGAATTTCCTACTTTTTCTATTTTTGTTTTACTGTTATTTTAACAAAGGGGAAAGTGTGTGTCATTTTAAAGGATGTAAAGTTGTGTCATTTTAAGAGAGAGGAAGAGATAGATAAAAGAGGAGAGAGAGTTGACAAAAAAAATAAAGGTGTGGGTCCCATTTCTTTGTGAGAGTGAAAGGATATAAGTTGTGTCATTTAAAAGGATAAACATTTTTCCCTTTAACAAATGCATATTGAATGGCATATTAAGGTACATGGGTAGCTAGAAACGTTCTATTATATTCGTCTCCTGGTCTTTTATATAGAACCCATCAAAATACATGGTAAAAAATATATAACAATCATGTAACCAACAATACTGAATGATTAGGCGAGTAAGAGTGGACTAGTGGAGGAGAAATGTTTAATGAAGGATGAGATCATTTTAATATCTCATGTGAGGACAAAAAAGGTAGATGGGTCCTTCCTTAGATTTTTTGTTTTTAATACCATTCACGTACTCATGTTACTTCCTTGCACAACTTACCGTAGCTTTTTAAGACCATTCACGTACTCATGTTACTTCCTTAGATTTTTTGTTTTTTAAGACCATTCACGTACTCATGTTACTTTTCGTATGTTGGCAATGGCACTCAATGGTAGAATGGCAAGCTAACTTTTTTTTTTAACGTTTTGTGAGCAAATTCATGAAAGAAGAGACAATAGAATCAATCCATGTCACGGTTCTCTCCATGCCTTTAAGAGATTGGGTTAGGTCACTATGTCGCCCAATGCTGATTCATTTTCTTGAATCTAAATTGTATTATATTTGTACGAGTTTATGTTGTGATTATTTTTCTTTCTCGTTATTTGTTTCAAAATCAACTGTTAAAAGATTGAGCAACCAACCCTAAAAAAAAATTATACTAAACATATTAAGTAAACTACATTAACAGTAAGAAATTCTAAATTAGGATTATATAATTTTAGAATACCAAAAGATTTAGACTTACTTGTTGTTGAAAACATGATTCTTGATTTCTAGGTTTACTTGCTTCTTGTTTGCTTTGACGCTTCAGCAAGGTTGAAAAGATCTTCATCTTCATCTGCAATTCGCACACCACTCCTTAATTCGCAACTGTCAATGGGGCGAGTTATGGAGATATTGTTTTTTCAATTTATATGAATGCAGAGGACCTAAACAAATTTATAAGCCCCTTCCTACCATGGGCCTATGGGTTTGGCCCATACTATTTTCCATATTAATTGTTGTGCAATTGTGTACCCCTTTATCAATCACACATTTCGCAAGTGCACGTCTCAACAAGTAATAAAGTGGATGTGTGAGTCCAGATATCGTTACCACGAAGAAAACTATAAAATTAGGATCGATGTGAAGCAATCAAGGTAACAAAAATAGTTGGTAAAAAGCTAATGACTAATTAACAATTAAGAAATAAAATAAACTAAACTAATGATTAAGAATGCAGCAATACAATAGGTGTCCGAGTATTCAAAGGTAGATTGTGATCAATTTCCCCATTATTACAACTTCACCAGAATGCAGTAACTATGCTACAACAATTATCCATTCAATAATCAGAATACTAATGCATGCAAGGTGTAATAACCCAAAAATCATGTACTCGGAATTAGCCTAATGGAATGAAATGAAAGGGGCCAAGCCCATATTCCGTGAATGATTAGTTTGGAATAAGCAACATTAGTTCCAAGTAGAACCCACTCTAAATAAGATAAATAGTAACTTGCCAATGTGGTTTAGGGCCCAAACAATGTCATAGCCCAACCTACTTAAGAATATGACTAAGTTAAACTAAGAAAGGGTTTAAGCCAAAAGCAATGCAAGCCCATTATATGAATTGAATAAGACATGGTCCAATTAATATGCACAAAAAGATCCAAGCCCACAACCACTCACACTAATCCTAAGCCCAACCAATAATGATCCAACCCCTATAAGACTTAATGGGCCGAAAATACCACCAAGCCCAATTCAAAGATAAACCCTAGATGAGGTGCCAACACATGATTGGATGAATTTGAATGAAGTTTCACCCCCCCTCACATGTCCATCTCGGTTTCAACAAAGAGAAAAGAGGATGAGGTTGCTTTTCCATGCTAGGCGCTAATTAGAGAAAGAAAGGTGATGAAGGAGGTTGTGTAAGATACACTCCAACCCTAACCCCAACCCTAAAATAAATGCTAACCTTATTACTCATAAATTCCATAACTGACAATTTCAAACCAAAAACTCCTAAAATAAATGCTAACCTTACTTTAGCCGCCGGAATAGTGCAGGGATCCACCGGATCTGATGATCTCTCTACCAAACCCTAGCCTCACCCTTTGATTCGTTGGATCTCTCTCAACGAACCCTCAATTTCTCTCTAAGTATTTCCCACACCTTCTCTCTCTAGGATCTGAATGAGTGTCTAAGCAAGTGTAGCGTCCGTAGAATGCCTTTGTGTGTGGAGGTCATCCTTTTTTATACTTGATGTTCTGGGCCTTTTACAACTTCTCAAGCCCATTCGCATTTACCGCGTGAAGGGATAAGATTGACACCCTATTATGTTGTAATGCTGACAAGGCATTTCTTCCTTAATTATGGTAGCGCTGATCAAGGATAGTTTAAAATGTGAATTAAATGGTGCAGCGCTAATCAGGGACAAGTTGGAATGTTTGACCTGCAGAAAAATAGCAATTGCATTTAATTGTTTTTGTAAACACCCAATTTTATCCCAAATGTTAAAAGTATAATAATAAAAATAAAAATAATAAATTGTGAACTCTTTATTTTATCTTTTATAAAAAGAAAAAGAAAAAAACAAAAAAAAATATAAAAATACAAATACAAATAATAAATTGTGAATTCCTTATGTTTAAATATATTATTATTGTGAATTCCTTATGTTTAAATATATTATTATTATTATTATTATTATTATTATAATAAGAAAGAAAAAAGAAAAAAAAGGGCCCAAGCCCATCATTACCCATCACTTAACACACTCACACCTCCGACCCTAGCCACTTTGCCAACATAGGCTCCACACTCATCTTTTCAGCAACGACGCCGACAAGAAAAAGAAAATAGAGGCTACTATATTCAATTTCAAGCAATCACCCAAAATTTCTTCCATCCCTGTTCGCACACGCAGCTGCTCCATCTGAGGAAAGGCGCCGCACTTCATTACTGGAAAAGGCAGAGGTGCCGCACTGTGAAGATGAAAAAAGGTCTGCACACTTGAATAAAGCATAGCAGAGCAAACCCTCATATGAAGAAATCTCTGGATCCCCTCTATAAATACCAAAGAGGCTCATACGGACGAAAAAAAAAGGAAAAGGAGGAAAGACATGTTTTTACCAAGTTTGTATTCTGCATGCAAGAAATTTTAGAATATTGTAATAGAATAGGAAAAGAGAAACGAAAAAGAGTATGAAAAAAATCGTTGTTGATTCTTGATTTGAAGGAGCAATAGAGTTTTTTAGCTTCAAGTAATTCTGGTTGGTTGCTGATTACCGTATTCTCAATCTTCAATAGGCAGGTATTAGCATAGTTTCTTTCCTATTTTATGATGTAATTTATGATCTCAGTATTATAACTTTATGAATATTGCTTATGAGATATTTGTTGAAGGAGCTACAACCTGACGATTTTTTGTTTTGTTTTGTTTTTGTTTTTTCTCTTCTAATAATTCTGAAGTAATAGTTAGTTTTGATTGATATTCTATATAAAATGGCACTCTGTAAACAGGAATTCAAAACATGAAAGTTTAATCACATAACAAGTTGTTTGAGTCAAATATCCAGTATTCACATTAAAAACAGTTTGGATTATATATGGGACTAAAGGGATTTGAATTTTGTTCATTGGAGAAAATGTGAATTTGTATTTTTAAAGTATAAAAAAGAGGTAAAACAAAATGGCAGATTCGAATTTCCTACTTTTTCTATTTTTGTTTTACTATTATTTTAACAAAGGGGAAAGTGTGTGTCATTTTAAAGGATGTAAAGTTGTGTCATTTTAAGAGAGAGAAAGAGATAGATAAAAGAGGAGAGAGAGTTGACAAAAAAATAAAGGTGTGGGTCCCATTTCTTTGTGAGAGTGAAAGGATATAATTTGTGTCATTTAAAAGGATAAACATTTTTCCCTTTAACAAATGCATATTGAATGGCATATTAAGGTACATGGGTAGCTAGAAACGTTCTATTATATTCGTCTCCTGGTCTTTTATATAGAACCCAACTAAATACATGGTAAAAAGTTTATAACAATCATGTAACCAACAATACTGAATGATTAGGCTAGTAAGAGTGGACTAGTGGAGGAGAAATGTTTAATGAAGGATGAGATCATTTTAATATCTCATGTGAGGACAAAAAAGGTAGATGGGTCCTTCCTTAGTTTTTTTTGTTTTTATGACCATTCACGTACTCATGTTACTTCCTTGCACAACTTTTTCTACTTTATTTAAAATATCAAATGTTAATGTTTTTTTCCTTTAATGGTTTGATCCATTAACGTAGCTTTATAACCAGAATCGATGTCCACGAAGTTGAACTGTTGCGCTTTAAACTACGTTATGTTATTATCTTGATATTAAATCCAATTTCAAATGGTTAATGTTTTTTTTCCTTTATATCAAAATTCGAATTTTATTAGTAATAAATATTTTTCTACTTTATTTAAAATATCAAATGTATAATGGTTTGATTCAAATATTATGGTTATAGTAAGAAGAAGAGATTAGTTGAGTTGTGACAACTTGTTAATCTCGATTTTTATCATTTTAATTGTGACAGTCTGGTGAATTTAAATCGTTTAGTAATAACAAATGAACAGATAAAGAGGATTTTTTTTAATTATTATGAAATTTGTGTTGAAAAAAAATCAGTTAAAATGGGAATTTAGCTGAGTCGTGACGACTTGTTAACCCAAAATATTTTGCTTCGGGTTATTTTAGTTGTGACAGCTTGAAGACCCAAGCTCATTTCTATATTAAAATATAAATTTATTTATTTCTCATAATAAAAGATTAGCTGAGTTGAGATAGCTTGCTAATCTTATAACCTCGGATTATTTTGGTTGTGACAGCTTGATAATCTGAAACTACTAAATTTGTATGAAAAAAATCATATTTATATTTTATAGAGAAAAGCAAACATTCTTAAAAGCTATTTATAATTTGCACAATTAATTTAAGGTAACCGTTTTGCAACGGATGTGTCAGGGGTGTAGTGGGATTAAGTTTCCACCCTTCCCTGCGCATAATTGGACTCTCGAACCTTTGATCTAAATTTTAAAGACCAGTTTGCAATAAAAGGTTTTCCAATTTTTACAAGTAAATAAAATTGGTGGCGCCTCCATTATTAATTTTTTTTTAAATTTCGTGTCGTTACAGTTTTCAATGCTCATTTATATCCAAATACACATAATTAATATAATTCTCCATTATATCATGAAATCATAGAATACATGTATTAAACATATAAAATCAAGAGAATTATATGCAATCATGGCACCAAAATATCACAATTAAGCCCTAAAATAACTCTCTTTTAAAAAGTTATCATTAATCAATTTACAGATATCCAAGCTCATCAAATTAAAAGATGACGTAATCAAATGAGATTTATATTGCACTTATATATCGATCATGTTTTATCCCATTTTTGTCAAAACAAGAAAACTATAATTGATTGAAGTCCACAATAATTGATTGAAATCCACAATGATTATTAAAAAATTGAGAAAAGTTCGAAAAACCATCTATGTGCTATTGTTTTCAGTCAGATACACTTATATATATATATATATATATATATATATATATATATATATATATAATCACTTAACCCTTGTGATGTTTTTATCCACCCCCTCTTAGTACTGTTAGAAATTTGACTAAATATGTTTATTTTACTCTTTTTAGAAGAAGAAAATAATGTAATAAAAAAATTAAGACCAAATATTATGAAAAATTAGAATACTTAATAAAAGACTAAAAGAAAAAAAAACCAAATATGTCTAAATAAAAAATAAGAATAAGAACAAAAATTAGAAAAAAAAAGACCAAATATGTTAAATATCACAACAGTGACAGGAAAAATTAAAAATAAAAATAGTCTAAATGAAAAATATATATACTTAATACAAAAAATAGAAGAAAAACTAAGATAACAAATAAAATAAAATAAATAGAACAAAAAGAAATTACAATTATGAGTTTTTAATATATTTGGTTTTCTTTTTTCTTTTTCTTTTTCTTTTTCTTTTTCTTTTGTCTTGATCTATTTTTTCTTTTTTTATTTAGATATGTTTGATCTTTTTTCTATTTTAGTTAGATATGTTTGATCTTTTTCCTACGTGGCACAATCTCGTTACCCGATCAGAATTAATGTACCAATCACAATCAAATGAAGAAAAAGAACTATTTAATTAATGTACTAATCACAATTAATATACCAATCACCAATCACAATTAATGTATCAATCACCAATCATAATTAATGTATCAATCACCGATCACAATTAATTTTGATCACAATTAATGTTTCAATCAGGTAGGAAGTTATTTACCCGGTTACCTTGGTACAATCTTTATTTACCCGGGTACATACCCGGTTACTCTGGTACATATCTTTATTTACCTTGGTACACACCCAGTTTGTAACACCCCGTTGTACTCTCGTTGTTAACATCCATAATATTTAGCATACATAGCGGAAGACTTTATTTTAAAGAATAATAAAGCGTCTTATAAAAATAAGAGTAAAATTTTCTCAAAATATTTTTGAAAATATTTTCAAGCGTTCATCTGATATATTGCATTAGCGTGACATTAACGTCTAAGTCTACTAATTAAAACCATTGGCCATCTCTAGGGATGTACATGGGTCGAATCGAACCGGATTTCTTGAAAAACCGAACCGAATTGGTTTAAATGGTTCGGTTCGAAAGTGGTTCGGTTCGGTCCAAAAATGGTTCGGTTCGGAAGTGGTTCGGTTCGGTTTGAAAGTGGTTCGGTTCGGTTCGGAAGCGGTTCAGAAGTGGTTCAGAACCGGTTCGGGTCGACCCTCTTTTGAAAAGAAAAAAATTTAAAAATTTAAAAAATAAAGTTATAAAAATTAATTTGGTTTGAAAATGGTTCGGTTCGGTTCGGAAACGGTTCGATTCTTAATCCGGTTCTAAAAACTGGTTCGGTTCTTAAACCGGTTCTAAAAACCGGTTCGGTTCATGAACCGGTTCTTTAAAAACCGGTTCGGTTCATAAACTAGTTTTTTAATATCGGTTATTTTATGGAGCGGTTCAATTCGGTTCATGGTTCGACGCACTTTTTTGGTTATTTTGCACACCCTTAGCCATCTCACATCGAACATCAAGTTGCTGCACACGCAGTGATAACCCACCAGCTATCTGGTACCCAAAACACCAAGGCAAGCAAGCAATGACATCCAGCTCTAGAACATCAACAAATTTTCCAAATTGCTCCTTTATAGCCACATTTGACTGATCCACTTGATAGCAACCTAATGCTGGACCCATCCTTCAATTCTGTCACTGTTGTGATATTTAACATATTTGGTCTTATTTTTTTTTCTAATTTTTGTTCTTATTCTTATTTTTTATTTAGACATATTTGGTTTTTTTTCTTTTAGTCTTTTATTAAGTATTCTAATTTTTCATAATATTTGGTCTTAATTTTTTTATTACATTATTTTCTTCTTCTAAAAAGAGTAAAATAAACATATTTAGTCAAATTTCTAACAGTACTAAGAGGGGGTGGATAAAAAAATCACAAGGGTTAAGTGATTAAATATATATATATATATATATATATATATAAATAAGTGTATCTGACTGAAAACAATAGCACATAGAAGGTTTTTCGAACTTTTCTCAATTTTTTAATAATCATTGTGGATTTCAATCAATTATTGTGGACTTCAATCAATTATAGTTTTCTTGTTTTGACAAAAATGGGATAAAACATGATCGATATATGAGTGCAATATAAATCTCATTTGATTACGTCATCTTTTAATTTGATGAGCTTGGATATCTGTAAATTGATTAATGATAACTTTTTAAAAGAGAGTTATTTTAGGGCGTAATTGTGATATTTTGGTGCCATGATTGCATATAATTCTCTTGATTTTATATGCTTAATGCATGTATTCTATGATTTCATGATATAATGGAGAATTATATTAATTATGTGTATTTGGATATAAATGAGCATTGAAAACTGTAACGACACGAAATTTTAAAAAAATAATAATGGAGGCACCGCCAATTTTATTTACTTTGTAAAAATTGGAAAACCTTTTATTGCAAACTGGTCTTTAAAATTATAGATCAAAGATTCGAGAGTCCAATTATGCGCAAGGAATGGTGGAAACTTAATCCCACTACACCCCTGACACATCCGTTGCAAAACGGTTACCTTAAATTAATTGTGCAAATTATAAATAGCTTTTAAGAATATTTGCTTTTCTCTATAAAATATAAATATGATTTTTTTCATACAAATTTAGTAGTTTCAGATTATCAAGCTGTTACAACCAAAATAATCCGAGGTTATAAGATTAGCAAGCTATCTCAACTCAGCTAATCTTTTATTATGAGAAATAAATAAATTTATATTTTAATATAGAAATGAGCTTGGGTCTTCAAGCTGTCACAACTAAAATAACCCGAAGCAAAATATTTTGGGTTAACAAGTCGTCACGACTCGGCTAAATTCCCATTCTAACTGATTTTTTTTTTCAACACAAATTTCATAATAATTAAAAAAAATCCTCTTTATCTGTTCATTTGTTATTACTAAACGATTTAAATTCACCAGACTATCACAATTAAAATGATAAAAATCGAGATTAACAAGTTGTCACAACTCAACTAACTCTTCTTCTTACTATAACCATAATATTTGAATCAAACCATTATACATTTGATATTTTAAATAAAGTAGCAAAATATTTATTACTAATAAAATTCGAATTTTGATATAAAGGAAAAAAAAAACATTAACCATTTGAAATTGGATTTAATATCAAGATAATAACATAACGTAGTTTAAAGCGCAACAGTTCAACTTCGTGGACATCGATTCTGGTTATAAAGCTACGTTAATTTGTGCAAGGAAGTAACATGAGTACGTGAATGGTCATAAAAACAAAAAAAACTAAGGAAGGACCCATCTACCTTTTTTGTCCTCACATGAGATATTAAAATGATCTCATCCTTCATTAAACATTTCTCCTCCACTAGTCCACTCTTACTAGCCTAATCATTCAGTATTGTTGGTTACATGATTGTTATATATTTTTTACCATGTATTTCGTTGGGTTCTATATAAAAGACCAGGAGACGAATATAATAGAACGTTTCTAGCTACCCATGTACCTTAATATGCCATTCAATATGCATTTGTTAAAGGGAAAAATGTTTATCCTTTTA
>JAVKPL010007253.1:0-29014 GCA_032173675.1 Gastrolobium villosum | reverse complement strand
ATTTTACGTTGTGTTTGAAGGTAATAATCCTGGAGTCTTTAATTCCTGGATAGATGTTATAGAATCCACCAGAAATTTTAAAAATCCAAAATATAAAGGTTTCCATACAATAGATGAAGCCTTTTCTGCTGCAAGATCTTTTTTAGGTCCTCATTTTCATATACATCTTTCTCTCAGAAATTTTTCTGAACCATTACCATATCTAAAAGCTTCCAGTAGCCAGACAAAAGTTATATTTTGTGATCATTGTGAAATCCTATCCAGAACAATTAGAAATCTTAATGAGGAGAGAGAATATCTTAATGAAGAGAGGGAGAGACTTCTTAAACAGATATTTATATTACAACAAGAAGTAGATAAACTTCAGCAAAAATCTTATGGTTTCCCGTCCACAAAAACGGGTGAGATAGGTAATTGCTCCCTTCTGAGCAATCAAGAAGCTAGCATAGAAGCACGTTATATGCCTTCACAAGCTAAAACGGTGCTTGGTGATGAAAAAAAATCCGTTAAAGGTTGTGGCTTTGCCAAAAAGTCAAGAAGAAAATACTTTAGAAATATTAAAAAGAAAAATAGAAGAAATACTAAATGCACAAAAGGAGATCAGACAGCTAGTAGAACCTGAAAAAGACAAAGAAGAAGAAGACATATCTTCACCAATATCTGGAGATTCAATGGATACTATTGGAAGACAGAACATTGAAGACAAAGTCTAAAAGTCAGACTCTACACTATAGCCATCGAGACTCTACACTATAGCCATGAAGACTCTACACTAGCAGCCATCAGGACTATGCTCTAGCTATTAGACTTTGTGTAAAGTTGTTAGAAGAAGAGATAATGTCGGCAAAATCACGTCCACAAAATTTGATCAGATAATGCTGAATAGAAAACGTCGGCAGGGTATTTTGTACATATAAGTGTCGGTAGGGTTTTTTTTTTTTAACTGAAAAAAAAGTTGTAGTTTTGTCAGGAATCCTACTTTTATCTGAAGTGACGATGGGGCCCAATGAGTACCCGACTCAGAAAAGAAAGGATTACCTGTTGTATTTCGTGTTTCATTTTCAAGTCTATAAATAGGTACATGGTTCAAGTGTAAACATAAGGAGCGAAGTGTGAAAATACTCTAAGTTAGAAACATCCAGGATATCTCTGTTGTAATCCTTCTGTGCTTGTAATAAAAGTATTCTATTTTCTGAAAACATAAGCTCGCTCTTATTCTCTCAGTTCTTTTAGGTTTTGTTTGGGAGTTTTGAGGGGAAGGAAAGGAAGGGGATCCAAGGAGGAGGGAGGGGAAGGAAAGGAAGGAAATTGGAGGGTATTCCCTCCCCTTGTTTGTGAGTTAAAAAATGGCAAGGGGGAAATGGAGGGTTAATGAGTTATTTTTACCATTATACCCATTTTTAAAATTAGTATATTATTATATTGGGGAAGGATATTGTGACAACCAAGTTGTGTTACTACAAGTGACTACCAATCAATCTTACCGTTAGATCGATTATGTTGATCCAACGGTTATATTTATTTTCATCTTTGTATGGTCATGATTTCTCAAATTTAATACTTTATATTTATTTTCACCTTTGTATGGTTATGATTTCCCATATTTAATGCTTTCACTTTAAATATGGAGAATCATGACCATACAAAGATGAAAATAAATATAATCGTTGGATCAACATATTTGATCTAACGGTGAGATTCATTGGTAGTCACTTGGTAGTAACACAATTTGGTTGTCACAATATCCTTCCCCTATTATATTTTACAAACTAAATTAAATTTAAAATTTCTAACAAAATTATTTATGTACTTTTCACAATATTAAAAAAGATAATATTTCTTATGAAATTTCTACGCTGGAAGCTACGAAAATTGTCACAAATTTTTTTTCGTCAGAATACTCTTCGTCGAAAAGCGACGGAAAATTTTCTGACATGAAAATTTTTACAAAAATAAATTTTCTATTGAAATTTAGTTTCTGGCAAAAGTTTTGACGAAAATGATTTCCTCCATGAAATGTTTTAAACAAAAAAAAATATTTCGTCAAAAATTTTGACGGAATGTTTTTCGTTCAAAATTTCGATAGAAATGTGTTCTAAAGAAAATTTTGTCGGAAATTGTTTTGTCAAATATTTTGAGGGAAATGTTTCATTCGAAACTTTCGACGAAATTTAGATTCTGTAAAGAATTTTGACAGAATATTTTTTCCGTCAAACATTTTAATCGAAATATTTTTCGTCAAGTTTATTTACGGAAAAATTTTCTGTTGAGATTTTTTGACATAAATGTGTTCCGTTGAAAATTTTGATGGAAATATTTTTAATCAAAACTTTTGACGAAAATATTTTCCATCGAAAATTTTCGATGAAAATGTGTTTCCTTAAATATCCAACTGGAAGTTTTTGTCAAAAAGTTTAGCGAAAATATTTTCGTCGAAAACTTTTGACGGAATGTAAATTCTGTAAAGAATTTTGATGTAATTTTTTTCCAGCAAAAATTTTCGATGGAAATGTGTTGCATTGAAAATTTTGATAGAAATATTTTTCGTCAAAAAATTCGATGAATATGTTTTTTGATGAAATATTTTGACGAAATTTAGATTCTGTAAAGAATTTTGACAAAAAAATTTGTCAAATTCTTTTTCATAAATGTTTTTTGTCTCAAATTTTGATGGAAATATTTTCCGTAAAAAATTTAGACGTAATTGTTTTACGTCGAAACTTTTCGGTAGAGATGTGTTTTGTCAAATTTTGGACGAAAATATTTTCGTTGAAAGTTTCAACGGAATTTAGATTCGTCAATAGTTTTGACTGAATTCTTTCCCGTAAAAAAATTATGTCAGTGATTATGACAAAATCTTGTTTCGTCTTTAGTTTTGACGAAATTTTTTTGACGTATGTCCTTTTCATCACAAATTTCATTATTATTTTTGACGAAATATTTTTTTGATAAATTTTGTTGGTATATGAGACTTTTCTAATAATGTCACGTTTAACAATGATTCACATTTATGTAGTTCTTACATTTTAATGCTAAGGGTATATAAGTAATTTTTAATATTTCCCTCCTCAAACCCCCAAATTGGGGGAACTTTAATTTTAGGAAGAAGAAGGGTTTTAGAGGGTTTAGTAAAAACCCCCAATTCCTTCCCCTCCTTTTTTAAAACTCACAAACAAGGGGAGGGCTTATTAAAACCCTCCCTTTCCTTTCCTTCCCCTCCTAAAACCAACTCCCAAACAAAGCCTTAGACATCTTTCGGGGATTTCCGAAAGGGAAATCCTTCTCCTTTCTTAAGGTACTACCATGTCTTCTTAAAGCTTTTATTTTAAGTATGTGTATATTCTTCCCCTTGTTAGTTTCTTCTTTGTATATTTTATCCCTTTTCATAATAGAAAACTGAGTTAGGTAGTCTTGCCTCGTCTGGTATGTTTAACTGTTCACCAACCTAATGGAGCCAATAAGTGACCTATATAATTAATTAAAATGAAGATTAAGGTCCATGGTAAATGTAGTTAGGAAAAGTGAACAGTAACATAACCTTGCGGATAGGATGTAGAGCCTAGCTAAAAAAACAAAAAAAGTCTGGAATCGGCCAACTCCGACCCAAGTCTCCAAACTTGGTATCAGAGCATGGTTCATTCTAGGCACTAATTTTTTTTTAATAAAAGACATGGGAAATAATCTTAAGATATGGAAAGGAGAGTACTGAGTAGGATAAATGTCATTATAAAAATCTCAAATCAAATCAGTTTAGAAATTTTCTGGAATAGATTTAAAATTTTTATTATAAATCATTTCTACAGGAAATCACAACAAAAATCAGAGTGGGAATTAGAAACTTTATTTTTACAAGATACTACTTTAGATGATCCATTAAAATACAGATATTATAAATATTTGTGTTCTATAGTTGATTGCATAGACACTAATCATCCTAAAGATTATTTAATAAAGACCATTTTGAAAAAGAATTTTAAAGAATTAGAATTTAACGAAGAAGAGTATTATTATTTTCAGAATATTTACGAAGAAGAAGGATTTGTATTATTTGACGAACATAGTTTACCTTCACCAAGTTATTACGATTCAGATTATTATTATTCAGATTAAAATTTTATGCATATATTAGACATAGCTTTTGAAAGATTTAAAAAAGAATTAGTATTTGTATTTAAATATTATACAGAAGTACAATATTATAAAGAATTGTGGACTTTTTTAGACAGTGATAATCATCATTATTTAAAATAGTTATATTAAATTCCTAAAAACAGTAATAGATATTATAATAATTAATCACGATAAACAAACAGAATTAAGACAAATCTTAAGACCATATTTAGAAGAAGTTGATTTAGCAGGATATGAATATTTTAATTTTGGAGAGTGGTTTGAAGAAGAAAATAATTTTAGGTCAGAATATAAATTAATGTTTGAAAGTGAAACAGATTCAGAATAGATAAATTACTAAAAGATATAAATAATAATTTAGATTATATTAAAACTACTGAAGAAATAATAGTCAGAAAAATAAATAAGATTGATATAGAAAATTTACCAACAAAAACTAACATACAACAGTTAATATTAAGTTTAGAACAAAGAAAACCAAAACCAATATAGAAAGAAATATATCAATTAATCAAAAAACTAAGTAGTAAAGAAAAATTTTTAGAAGAAAAAGTTTTAAAAATAGAACAATTAATACAAGAATTATTAGTTTATGTCAAAAAACTTTAACTTTGTAGACGAATTAGAAAAAATAAAAGCATATACAGAGGAAGATTATAATAATGGTTTTATTAAAACTTTAGATATAACATCTAGAGGAGACAAAGCTATAATAGTACAAAATAATTTAATAATACAATTATTAATAACCTTACATCACAGGATATCAAATTTAGAAAGTCATTTATTGAAAAAACAAGAAATAGATGTAGATAATCTTGTAGAAGAATTTGATAAAAAATTAAAACCTATACAGCCAAAACCTAAGAAACAAAAACAATCTTGTAGTTTTTTAGTTTATAAAAATGAATAATACATCTTTTCCTGGAACTAGTAGAACTATTATAGATCAACCTAGAAAAAGTACTAGTTTTAGATCACCTTTTGAGATATTCAATATTAAAAATAAAGATAAAATAAAATTAGAAGAAGAAATAGATATAGATAAAAATATAGAACAATTTAGAGAATCTGCTTTAAAAATATTAGAACCTAAAAGACTGTATGAAGTAGGAAGATTTGCTATGAACACAGGTCTTTTTAGAAATTATTCAGAAGAACAAGTATCATGTGTAGGAGATCAAGTAGTAGTTTTAGATTGTATGAGTAAAAAGGCCAAAGAACAGTTAAAGAATCCCATAAAAATTATATTCATACAGGATTATTTATTATTGGAGTAAAAGGATTAATAAGAAGTAAGACAGGATATAAAGTTTTAGTAACTCTCTTTGACAAAAGATGGGGTAAAGATGTACAAAGATCACTAATATCTTTAACAGAAGTAGATTTAAATAGTGATGTAGGACTTTTTTACTGCACTCCCAATATGACATTACCCATAGAAGACTTTTGTAAAAATATTAAAATAGGAATACAAACTAAAGGATTTGAGGAATTTATAAGTGGAAGTAATTTAGTAATTAGAATATGATTTATAGGAAAAACTATGCAAAATATAAGTATTAATTATAAGGTAAAAATATTTGATGTAATAGAATATATATCAAGTAAAAATATTAAAATGATAAAACCTAAAGAAATATCTTGCCAAGAATTAGCAGGATTAGAATGGAACACTAGTAAGTTCTTTGGGGACAAGGAAAATAGTGATATATTAGTACCAGAAAATGGAGTATTTTATAGTGATGGAAGAGGAGAAACTTATGTAAGATTTTTAGACTATAGACAAGGGGTAAACATAGAAGAAGATACAGAAGCAGAGCTTAGTAATGAATTCATGTATAGGATGGAAAATTCATATGAATATTATATAAATAAATACAATTATAAGATTGAAGAACGAAATCAAAAATTATTATTACAAAAGAATAAAATGTTAGAAAACGAACAAATAATAGAAGATAAGATAATAATTCCAAAATATGATAAATTAATAAAAAAGGAATTAGAAGAATTAGAAGAACAATTAGTAAGAGAAAGGAAAATTGAAGTAGAACAAGTAATTTATCAAGATAATAATAATAATATTAGAGTAAGAGATATAACAGAAGAATATGAGAAAGAATATATGATAACTATAGATGATGAAACAGAAATAATAAATAATTTCATTGGACAAGAAAGATGTGAAGAAGAATCTGAACAAGAGTTTGAAGAAAGTGAAGGTGAAATAGATTTTAAAATATTAGATTTTAATTTTATGGAAGGACAAGATAGTAATGCAACAGGTGCATCAGGAACAAATTATACAGAACCTAGAGTTTATAGGTCTGGAAATTTGCCAAGACAACCTTATAGAAGTTATGATGAGAGTAGAGAAAATAGATTTAAACCTAGGGAAAAAAGATATCCAGTAGAGAAACCTATACAATTACAACCAATAGAATCAGGAAAAATTTTAAATTTAACAGCACATAGTCCTCAAATATGGGATAAAGTAATAGATATTTGGAAAAATATTGTAGTAAATGATTATATAGGAAAAGATTTTGATCATAATCCAGAAGAAATGTTAAGATATTTAGAAACATTTTTAGGTGAGTCTGTAAAAGCTATATGGGAGAGATTTAAAGAAGAGTACCCACAGGAGATAAATATTATTTTATCATTAGGAACAAATCCATTTAATTTTTTTAATAAAATACATATGCTATGCACAGGACAAGATCCTAATTCAGGCCAAATTAAGATACAATATGAAGCAGTAAAAGCATTAGAACAAATGACTATTAAAAATTGGCAATATTTAGAACAATTTTTAGAAGACTTTACTTATAATGCTTCTATCTCAAGAAATATATTTAATAGAGAAATAGGAGAAAAATTATTTAGAAAATTACCAGGACCATTAGGAGAGGAAATTTATGAAAAAATGGCAACATAGGATACAAGAAAACATTATGTATCAAAATTTACCATATTTTGACAATGTAACTATTAGATGTAGTTTTATAATGTCTTGTCTAAAAGAAAAATGTTCAGAAATACAGATAGCAAAACAATTAAAAGAAGATTATAGTTTTTGTAGTAAAATATTTGTTCCACAGAGATATGGGGAACAAAAACCTAAAAGAAGAATATCTAATCAGAATTATAGAAAAAATAAAGGAAAAGTAAAGAAACATTATTATTTAAGAAAAACAGAAGCAAAAAAGCCTTATTTAAATAAACAAAGACATGTAAGAAAATATCATCCTGAAAGAAGTTATAAAAATAAACTAAAATGTTTCACATGTGAAAATGAAGGGCACTTTTCTATAAAATGTCCTTATAGGAAAAACATGGAAAGCAGAGAAGCTTATTTAGTAGAAAAAACAAATTTAAACTTAATTAATATAGATGAACATATTAGTGATACAGAAAGTATATATAGTGTATGTTCTGAAATCATAGCAGTAAATAATGATTCCTCAGATAATGATGAATTCATAGAAAGAATATCAAGTTATATGAATGTATTTCCAGAATGTAAAGAACATAATTGGGAATACAGAAAAGGAAGTTTATATAAATGTTGGAGAGTATGTAAATTATATCCTAGTATGGAAAATAGATATCAATGTCGTAATTGTTCTGAAGAAAAATGTAATAGATGTGTACCCCAAAAAGAAGACAGAGGAAAACAAATTATGAATTTACAAGAAAAAGATACTAAAAAGATATACATTATGCAAACAGAAGTAAAAGCATTGCAAGATCATATTACAATACTATATAGTGAGATAAGTGAGTTAAAAGAAATAATAACAAAACAAAATGAAAGATTACAAGGATTAGAAGATTATTTGTATCAAGGCTCCCAACCACAAATGTTATGTGTAGAACAAATAGAAGAAATGAGAGAACAAAGTAAAGAAATCACTAACACAACTGAACCTATAAGATTTATATGTGATAATAAAAAACTATTAAAAGAAATAAAAGTAGATTGTAAATTAAAATTAGAAAATGGGAAAATATTTTATATAAGAGCTATGATAGATACAGGGTGTACTAGAAATGTAATAGATCAAAAGATATTAGAACAAGAAGATTATAAACAAACAGATCGTATTATAGTATCAACAGATATAAATAATAATACTACAAAACATAAATATCAACTTAAGTCAGCACAAATAGGATTTTTAACTCAATATGGTGAATATTCAGACTATTATTCCTTTACCGAAGTAGTAGCAAGACCATTAGATATAGGATTAAGTTTAATAATAGGATTAAGATTTTTATTAGAAGACTCTGGAGGAATGCTCCTTACACAAAATAATTTAGAAATATTTAGAAGTTCAATATTAAGACCAATACAAGTGAAAAGAAAAGACCCTTTAATTATAGATTATAAAGAAAAGAAAAATAATTCTGAAAAGAAAATAGCAAAACAAAATAGAAATGAATGGAATAATTCTTTAAATAAACAAAGAAAATCTGAATGTGATTGTCCAATAAAAGGACAATGTAAAATTAATCAACCTATTAAAGAAGAAGAATTTTTAGAAATAGATTATTTAGATATTGAAGATAATTGTGTAATAATAGATTTAGAAGATTTTAATGAATTCTTTAATCCTATACAAGCTTATAATATATTAGAAAATAGTGATATACAAGATGTTATTAGTAAATTAGAAAAATTAGAAATATTTGGAGATAACCCCTTAAAATATTGGGATATAGATATACCTACATGTGAAATAAAATTGAAGAATCCAGATATAAGAATATCTACTAAAAGTATTAAACATACTATGATAAATGAAAAAGATTTTAATCTTCATATAGAAGAATTGAGTAAATTAGGATTAATTAGGAAATTAGATAGTAGACACAGATTATAACACCTCACAATTATAAATTAAGTAATTAAAGTGTTAAGTGAGTAATTAAGTGATTGATTAGTGAAAATCCCAAAGGATAGGCCGAAATACAAAGAAAGGGCAAAACGGTAATTAGCCAACACGCAACCCTAGGAAGGAAAAAAATTGAGCAGAAGGTCTCAGATGATAAAAATAAGCCTGGAAATGGATTCAGAACGAAAAATTGAGTGGATATGCACGTTTCAGAAAAATTAGTGAATAGTGTTTTTCGCGGGTAAAAATACCGCAGTCAGATTGCACCGTAAAACGTGCCAGTGGAATTTTGAGCTCTAGGTTTCAAATATGAATTTTAAATGGTCCATAGAAATAGGAAACATGATTTCTGATAATAATTGATGAAATTAAGTTAGTTTGGGGAAGCGTGCCAACGGCGCGCGCAATAGCGTAAAACAGTGTTTTCTCCGAATGACCGAAAAATTCCGGATTCATCTGATCAAGCATAATTAAAGGACGTTAGTTAATGTTAAAAATTAGAATTTCTAAATATGTTTTGAATTTATGAATGTGTAGCGAAATCGGAGAGAAATTCGGATGAGTTTTAAATCGCGTGGGACCCACCCACTTAAAAGTCACTTAAGCCACCTCACCTTGACACTATTCATCATCTCCCCACTTCCCTCTCTCTCCGCCATGCGCTAATCACAGCCCCTCCCCACCAAGTTTCATGCAAATTTTCCTTTGGCCATAACTTAGCCATTTCTCCACCGAATCCAACGATTTTTGTCTTGAATCGTGATGGAAAACACCTTCTAAACACTATTGAGCCTTGAAACCGCGTATTGGAGCTTTTTCATGCTCCAATGGTGGAGTATGCTTAGGAGGAGCCATATACCTTGCAATTGGGTAAGTTATTTCAACATTTCATTGGTTGATTTTTGAATTTGGATTATGGACCCTAAAGAGGGATTTTGTGATATTGTGTTAGAGAGCTCAAATGGAAAATGTTTATTAGAGGATAATGTCTTAGAATGATGCATTAAAGCTAGAAATGCAATAAAAATTATTGAGGAAAAATATTGATTTTTAACTTAGTAAAATTTTTGGGTGTCAAGACTTTGAATTTTGGAAATGTGTTGGGAGTGTATTGGTGAGTTGTTGTATGATTGTATGATGATATAATAGGATGATATGAGGTGTGGAGTGGTTAAAATTGATGGAAATTCCTGGGATGTGAATTAGTGAGCAAATCGGCCTTTAGGCAAAAAGAGGTAAAATGATATTGTGTAAATTGCATGGATGATGTTTCATGCTTTAAATGGTAATTAGATGGGTTGTGTTGTGATTGTAAAGTGGAAGAATCAATGAAAAATAATGAGTGGTGTCATTTGGCATAAAAGAGCCTAGAGTGAAAGATTTAGCAAACGATGCGTAAAAGACGTAAAACGGAGAAACGACGATTGAATTAGCCTTTTGGCAACCTATGGAAGTGTAATAAAATGAGAAAGAAAATTTAGAAAAATAAATCCCTAAATAACACTAATATGGCCGAACCCTCCTAGTGGTGAGGTGAGGATTTGACGTTTTCGCATTTTGACGTATTTTGACTGAAGCTGACAGCTATACATGGTTGTATAGGTTGTCGTACGTGGATTTAAACCTGGAACAGTGAAACAGTGGATTTCCCTTGGTCCTGGACCAAGTGGATTGAGGTAAGTGATGTGATTTACACATGTTATTTTGAAATTCATGAGTGGTTTAAAGTTCTAAGTGTGTGGAATTGTCCTCTGTGTAGGCATTCACTGTATATCAAGCTATAAGTGGAGTTCTGCGGAGCTCAGTGGACGGATAAAAAGAAAGGTAACCTCTTGGTACTGGGGCTTGTTCCCCTTTTGTGTTCCACCTTGCTAGTTGATGGCAACGGTAGGAAGTGTGTATGGGTAGTGTAGAACAGCATGAGCATGCATATGCATTATCACAGTGGGTATTTATGTACCAGATCTCTGGCAGTAGATATTTTTAGCCTTCGGGCAAGTGTTTCCGGACTGCCACTGGATAGGTCTCCGAGAGGGTGTTCCAGTTGACCCAGGGTCGTGGTGTGTTATCCGGATAGGAGCACACTAGGTTGTCTCGGGTGTATATGGTTGGAAGGGGTACCTTGGTGGGTTGTTCTATGAACACGCCAGGGGTAGTACCCATAGGCGTATAGCCGAGGACATGGCGTGGTATTGGTAGCTACCATCCCGCATGTCGTAGTTGTTTTTGATATTACCCCCATTTCTCTAAATCCCTTGCTTTATCCTGTTTTATAACAGTGATGGTGTTTTATGTTATTTATATACATCGAAGTGAACCATTGGGCGGAGTTTTCTCCAGAACCTCTGGGTTACTGAGATATATTCGTATATCTCACCCCGTCTCGGGGCATTTATTTCAGGAGGTTGCAGTGGCACAGGAGTGGCGGACAAGGGGCCCATAGGAAGATCATGTATATTTTGCCTAAGTGTATCATATTTATCATTCTAAGTTTATGTTGAAAGATGTAAGTGAAAGGCATGAATTGTAATATGTGATATGTAATTGAGAAGTATAGTGGCATAATGATATTAGATTTATGGTTTCTGTTATGTTGAGAAATTGCATGTAAGTGGACTTTTGTGATTGAAATGAGTTAAGGATTTAAAGTGAACTGTTTATGTTTTAAGTATAAATTGGATTGGGTTGTAAGTGCCCCAAGGCGTTGTTGGTCCTTGTGTGTGCCACCCATTGGATTTTGCTGGATTTCAGGTATAATTGTAGTGTTAAACAGCTTATGCAAATTTGGGGATTTTAGGAAATACAAAGGAAACTCTGGCGAATTTTCTGTAGAATTGGCAGTTTTTGGGTGAACTTTGGGAGAGCGTATCTCTCTCCATAGTGGTCCGATTGGGACGTGCCATACGCCATTTTGAAGCTTAAGATGTCCCCTACGTTGTGTCAAAAGCCTAGGATCATTGGTGGTGTGCGAAGCCCATGGGGGCTGTTGTCATATTCTGCCCTGTTTTGTCCTGTTTAGTGGGCATATTTGAAGCAGTTTTGGGAAATTAATTCCCGCTTCGTTACTTGGTAAAATTAAGCATGCGATATATCAAATCGAATTTTGAGGTGTATAATTTATGGTGTAAAAGTTTGAGAGTCTTTGGCTGGGCGGTTAGGTGCAGTTTATTCCGTGAAGATTGTAGGTTTTAGGCTGTTTTGGAGTTGGTAGGCAATGTTGTTTGTCCAACTTCAAACGACGATAACCGGAGCTCACGAGCTCGGATTCGAGTGTGTGATAGCTTGTTAGAAAGGTAATTGAACAAGGAAAAAAGATAACCTGGAGTTTAAGTTTGTATTTTTGTTTTGTGTTTGTAGAAAAACAAATTAGCAAATCTGGTTAAGTGGTAAAAACGTAAAAAGTGAGGAATTGGCTAAGTGGGTTTATGGGAACCCCTTAGTATCTTGTATGTGATAAAAGAAAGTGTATAAATAGTTAAGTAAGTCTTACGCTAGTGTTTCAGCTATGATCACAGTTTTTTATTATTACGCTTTTTATACTTTTACTGTTCGCGTAATAACCGGAAAAAGTTTATCCTCATTTTTATAAATGAATTGCTGTGATTGTAACTGCGCTTAATATCATAATTAATGTTAACAATACCGGTGTACAATGGGCTGTTACATTTTATGGTATCAGAGCAGTTTTGTTAGGGAACTCTGATAATATATATATAGATGTGTTATGTGCTACATAGTTGTATGTAGATTCTTATCGATTACTGTATATGTAGTTCCTTAGTGTGGGTCTGATCAACCCATTCCTTTGTGTTACATGTGTGGTCATCGTAAGAAGCCTGCGTAGTAACCTTGAAGCACCGAATGTGAGTCTTTAGCCTGATGTTGTGGCTGCAGAGTTAACTGCTCCATGGACAAAGGACGGCAGTAAGTCAAGTATGAATATTAGAAGGCATAAAAAGAACAGACATAAATATTATATCTGACTTCGATGAAAGTTAAGAGAAAAGTGTATTATAAGCAACAATGGTGTACAATTTATGATATGTACAATATGAGCATAGACGAACTTTGCGGTACTATGAAAGATAAACATATAACAGAGATGAGCTTATGAGATTGGTGAAATTCCAAGTATATGTGTAGTATAGTAAGACAATTATGTACAAGTGGTCTTGGTGAATAGACTTCATCAAGGCGAGAGGCTTTGAAACTGAAGAATTATTGAGAAAAGGGAACAGATATGCGTATGTGTGAGTTAAATACGTCATGTTTGATTAGCAGTTATGAGACCAGGACAAGTGCGGTGCACTTGAATGAATTGGGATGGTTCAAGCAGAGAAACAAATAGAATAATTGATGAGTAATCCTACGAGGTTTGACCACGTGAAAGTATGATGCTGGTAGATTGGTAATATGAAAGGTATTGAAATATGGGAGTGAATTCCATAAAGAGGTAGTGTTGACTAAACACAAGTGAGGTGAACTAATGATGAGTATATTATTATGTGTAATATGTATGAGGAAAAGTGAAGGAATCGCCATGGATGACACAAGATATATGTACCATGAAGGCACTATTGCAGTTAGTGGATGTCGACTCAAATTGGCAGACGTATCAGTGATAAAGGAACAGGATGGTTGAGATGTACAGTCATTTGTACGAAAGTAATGAGAATTGTAAAGAAATTACGATCTTGTGGTATATGTATATGTACTACTAATAGTAGTGCGCTTATGAAAATATTGGTATTTGATATGGAGTGATAGACGGAGTAAAGGTATTTACAAGGTAAAGAGACATTGTACAACCACCAAGGGTGGAAGTGATCAGGAAAATTGATGAGTTGCTCTACAGTATTGAGCGTATGTTATGTGAGCCGTACCAGGCAATGGACTAGAACGATGGCGTGATTTTACGGGTTATTGTTGTATAACAATAAGGTGAGATGATATGATTAGAGAATGAGCTAAGGTACAACCTAATGTGAAACCGTGTGGTTAGTGTGTGAACTAAGTGCAATAAAGTGTGAAATTAAGTGGTTAATGAAAGAACTGATGTGTAAAGTGTGTAGAGAGTGTGAAATTATGTGGTCAGCAAAAGAGTTAATGTGTAATGTCAAGATGAAAATGATAAGATTAGTTAGTGAGCTGAGGTATAATTGTCAGTGCAAAGACGGACGAGCAGTTTTAAGTGCAAGAATGATGTAGAATTTTAGTGCAAGGATTAATGTAAGTTTCAGTGCAAGGATTGAGGTGAAGTAGTTCTCTGTGATTCGACGGAAATGATTGGAAGATCCCTGTGTGATGGGAAATATGATACTTATACTAAGAGATGGGTACATAACTTTGAGAAAATTTAGGATTTATGAATAGAGATTATGTCATGAACCATGGCAAGTGAATAGTCAAAGTAAAAGAGTAAACAATCTGTGAGAAGAATAAGCAAGGACGAGATAATGGACTATGGATTGAACGGTAACAAGACAGGAGGAACTATTACGAGTTAGAAAACGTGTACGAAATTATGAAGCGAATGTGGATTATTATAATAGTGACTATGTTATAAACCAGGTCAGAGGGGTAACCGAAACAAAAGTAAACTACCAGTGAGAAGAATGACACGAGAGAGCAAGAAGAATTAACTTATATGTAACAGGTGTATATTATACCACTACTACTAAGATTATGGGGGCAACCCATGTGGTAACACAAACAGTTTGGATGTTATATACAGAGGGGATACAGACACCAAATGGACTGGGTCCATGTGTGATCTGGAGTGTACGGAGTACCAGTTTTGCCGTCATGTATAGATATATTATGAGTATAAATTTCTCTGTGCACTGGGTGCATGTAATATGAATTGATAGTAGAAAGATCTCAGTGGGGCCTATGTGTTAGGAGCGTATAGCTATCTCTGTACGGGTTAAGTTCCCGGAGACTAGTAGTATTTGATATGAGTAGTGAGAAACGAGGAAGTGTTCCACATTGGTGTAACGATTAGTATGGTAGAGATAATTTATTTAAATGCACAAAGAAGAAACATTTGGGGGATGCCTTAGAATAGGGACAGCTAGTAGTAAGTCATTTTTACGGCATGGATCATATGGGTGGATTCTCTGATCGGTGGGTCATGACATCTGGGGCCCTTAGGACAGCAAGAGCTCGAGGGGTTAAACCTGTGAATGTTGTTACCCACTGTATTGGGAGAGTTTTTCCATATGGTTAACGCAAGATGCGAGGTTATATATTTGTAAATGGACAATAGTATGTCAGATTTGGATATAAGAGTAGTGGCTTATTGTGTAAGAACTTCGAAGTGTAATAGTGAAGCACTATTGTGGGTGTAAAGTAAGTCTGAGGAAATAAATTTTGTCTCTAAGTGAGGTAGCAAGTTAGTGGGAATCCTCGTATTATGACCAAAAAGGGATAATAACGTGAGTTAAAGTTGACAGAATGAGCAAGTGTCCTTCTAGGAAGGCTAGTGATGATCAAGATTTCAGGTTAAAATAATGATTTGTTAGTCCTAAGCAAAAGGTAAGTTGTAATTGATTACCAAAAAGTGAATAGCTTGGTTTTGCTGGTAAAGTAGATTGAGAAGTGTTATATATAATCGCATATGCCACTTATGGTGGAAAGTGTGTGGAAAATGCACGATGTTGATGGTGTTTTGATTAAGTACTGATGAGGTATGGACGAGTGTTTGTGGTAACTTTAAATATTCCGAGAGACTGATGTACCAACTGGTGGTGAATTGTAGAAATAGTGGCAATGATGGAATTAATTTTAAGTGGCTTGATAATTAAGTGTCAAGGATTCCTAGTGAATAGGACTTGTATATGAGAGATATGGTATTTTGAATATCCCATCAGTTAATAGTGAAGTGGGTTGGAAATTGATTCGTTCCAAAGTGTTTAGTGGAAGTGAGTAAAGCTATAAAGTAATAGTGTTTTGAGTTTGACATCCAGGATTAAATGGTGATGATTACGAGAAAGTGGTATAAATGAGTGGAACATATGGTTAAGTTATAACATCGGAGTGGAATGAAAGTTGAAAATAGTTAGTGGGTGAAAATATTAAGCATGAGTCCTCGATATGGAGGTCAGTGATTAGTGTTGTGTTTAGACCGTGAGAGGTCTGAGTAGAGAATTGAGCTGACTGAGTTGATAAAGTTGAGATGGTTCAGTTAATGAAAAGAGTAACAGTGAAAGCAAATTATGAATATGATTACTAGATGGAAAGATTCAGGAGTGTGTGTGGTTAAAAGACCTTAAAAGGTTAATCGAAGAGATAAACTGTTGTGAGGATTGTTAGTTTCGTATCACAAGGAGAAAAATATAGTGGTGAGTACCTAAGAAGAGGTGAAGACACGTGACAAGGAAAAATAAAGTATATGAGTGTAGAAGTTAATGTGAGTCGGAATCATAAGAAATGACAAAGTGCCCTGGAAACTAGAAAGGATGTGCTTCGGTGAAAGCTAAGAAAAACAACTAAATCGTAAGAGCAGTAACAGTAATGGAAAGGACTAGTATGTCTGAGTATGGTTGAAACAGTGAGGACAACGAAAAGAGTTAAGTGCTAAAGAAAGTGAGAAGATACATGAAAACAGTTAGAGTCTATTATGGAAACAACTAGAGATGTTTGGGAACGACATTGGGTCAGAAAGACAGATGAAGATGAAAATGAGATGAAGTGAGACAGACAAATTGTAATGTGGTCGTCTATTACCGATGAATTGGTGAAAGTGTAACCGTAAGCCGTGAAGAGCTTAAAGTATTGCGAATTGAAGGTCGTAGCACCATAAATGACAAGTGTAAAATGAGTATATGATGAACTACAGTGAGTGAAAAAGCAACAGTGGTTTAAGGAAACAGTGAAAGATATAATGAGTTAAGGGGTCAGATACCCGAAGTTATCAAGTTTGTGAAGGACTAAGTAATCATGGATACCACAGAAATGAGATTTTCGATTACACGTCGTGTTACGCGACCGTTAAGATGTAATTTTGCGGACAAAATTTTAAAAGGTGGGGGTGATTATAACACCTCACAATTATAAATTAAGTAATTAAAGTGTTAAGTGAGTAATTAAGTGATGGATTAGTGAAAATCCCAAAGGATAGGCCGAAATACAAAGAAAGGGCAAAACGGTAATTAGCCAACACGCAACCCTAGGAAGGAAAAAAATTGAGCAGAAGGTCTGAGATGATAAAAATAAGCCTGGAAATGGATTCAGAACGAAAAATTGAGTGGATAGGCAAGTTTTAGAAAATTAGTGAATAGTGTTTTTCGCGGGTAAAAATACCGCAGTCAGATTGCACCGTAAAACGTGCCAGTGGAATTTTGAGCTCTAGGTTTCAAATATGAATTTTAAATGGTCCATAGAAATAGGTAATATGATTTCTGATAATAATTGATGAAATTAAGTCAGTTTGGGGAAGCGTGCCAACGGCGCGCGCAATAGCGTAAAACAGTGTTTACTCCGAATGACCGGAAAATTCCGGATTCATCTGATCAAGCATAATTAAAGGACATTAGTTAATGTTAAAAATTAGAATTTCTAAATAAGTTTTGAATTTATGAACGTGTAGCGAAATCGGAGAGACATTCGGATGAGTTTTAAATCGCGTGGGACCCACCCACTTAAAAGTCACTTAAGCCACCTCACCTTGGCACTATTCATCATCTCCCCACTTCCCTCTCTCTCCTCCATGCGCTAATCACAGCCCCTCCCCACCAAGTTTCATGCAAATTTTCCTTTGGCCATAACTTAGCCATTTCTCCACCGAATCCAACGATTTTTATCTTGAATCGTGATGGAAAACACCTTCTAAACACATTGGTACCACTATTGAGCCTTGAAACCGCGAATTTGGGGAGATCTGCACCAAACTCAGATCCGAAATTTTGGGAGAATTTTGTGTTCTTGGAGTTTTTTCATGCTCCAATGGAGCTTTATTAATCATGGTTACAAAATTAATATTGAACATATTAAAGGAGAAGATAATTATATAGCTGATTATTTATCTAGAACTATAACTAATTCTTGATTATAATTTTCAGATGAAACCAGGAGACAGACCTAGAGCAATTATGCATAATCAAGAACAACATCAGCTAGAACAGAATCTTTATCAAAGACCAGTAGAACAGAGAACTATAAATAGTTTAAATTTTGGTAATGTTAATCTTCAGATATATCCTAGTTCTAATATATCTTTTAGAACATTAGCAGGACAAACTTTCACTTCAGAACAAAAATGTATTTTAGATAACTTTAGGTTCTTTATTAAATGAAAAAGCATACTCCACCATTGGAGCATGAAAAAGCTCCAAGAACACAAAACTCTCCCAAAATTTCGAATCTGAGTTTGGTGCAGATCTCCCCAAATACGCGGTTTCAAGGCTCAATAGTGGTACCAATGTGTTTAGAAGGTGTTTTCCATCACGATTCAAGACAAAAATCGTTGGATTCGGTGGAGAAATGACTAAGTTATGGCCAAAGGAAAATTTGCATGAAACTTGGTGGGGAGGGGCTGTGATTAGCGCATGGAGGAGAGAGAGAGGGAAGTGGGGAGATGATGAATAGTGCCAAGGTGAGGTGGCTTAAGTGACTTTTAAGTGGGTGGGTCCCACGCGATTTAAAACTCATCCGAATTTCTCTCCGATTTTGCTACACGTTCATAAATTCAAAACTTATTTAGAAATTCTAATTTTTAACATTGGCTAATGTCCTTTAATTATGCTTGATCAAATGAATCCGGAATTTTCCGGTCATTCGGAGAAAACACTGTTTTACGCTATTGCGCGCGCCGTTGGCACGCTTCCCCAAACTGACTTAATTTCATCAATTATTATCAGAAATCATATTTCCTATTTCTATGGACCATTTAAAATTCATATTTGAAACCTAGAGCTCAAAATTCCACTGGCACGTTTTACGGTGCAATCTGACTGCGATATTTTTACCAGCGAAAAACACTATTCACTAATTTTTCTGAAACTTGCCTATCCACTCAATTTTTCATTCTGAATCCATTTCCAGGCTTATTTTTATCATCTGAGACCTTCTGCTCAATTTTTTTCCTTCCTAGGGTTGCGTGTTGGCTAATTACCGTTTTGCCCTTGCTTTGTATTTCGGCATATCCTTTGGGATTTTCACTAATCCATCACTTAATTACTCACTTAACACTTTAATTACTTAATTTATAATTGTGAGGTGTTATAATCTGTGTCTACTATCTGATTTCCTAATTAATCCTAATTTACTCAATTCTTCTATATGAAGATTAAAATCTTTTTCATCTATCATAGTATGTTTAATACTTTTAGTAGATATTCTTATATTTGGATTCTTCAATTTTATTTCACATGTAGGTTTATCTATATCCCAATATTTTAAGGGGTTATCTCCAAATATTTCTAATTTTTCTAATTTACTAATAACATCTTGTATATCACTATTTTCTAATATATTATAAGCTTGAATAGGATTAAAAAATTCATTAAAATCTTCTAAATCTATTATTACATAATTATCTTCAATATCTAAATAATCTATTTCTAAAAATTCTTCTTCTTTAATAGGTTGATTAATTTACATTGTCCTTTTATTGGACAATCACATTCATATTTTCTTTGTTTATTTAAAGAATTATTCCATTCATTTCTATTTTGTTTTGCTATTTTCTTTTCAGAATTATTTTTCTTTTCTTTATAATCTATAATTAAAGGGTCTTTTCTTTTCACTTGTATTGGTGTTAATATTGAACTTCTAAATATTTCTAAATTATTTTGTGTAAGGAGCATTCCTCCAGAGTCTTCTAATAAAAATCTTAATCCTATTATTAAACTTAATCCTATATCTAATGGTCTTGCTACTACTTCGGTAAAGGAATAATAGTCTGAATATTCACCACATTGAGTTAAAAATCCTATTTGTGTTGGCTTAAGTTGATATTTATGTTTTGTAGTATTATTATTTATATCTGTTGATACTATAATACGATCTGTTTGTTCATAATCTTCTTGTTCTAATATCTTTTGATCTATTACATTTCTAGTACACCCTGTATCTATCATAGCTCTTATATAAAATATTTTCCCATTTTCTAATTTTAATTTACAATCCACTTTTATTTCTTTTAATAGTTTTTTATTATCACATATAAATCTTATAGGTTCAGTTGTGTTAGAGATTTCTTTACTTTGTTCTCTCATTTCTTCTATTTGTTCTACACATAACATTTGTGGTTGGGAGCCTTGATACAAATAATCTTCTAATCCTTGTAATCTTTCATTTTGTTTTGTTATTATTTCTTTTAACTCACTTATCTCACTATATAGTATGGTAATATGATCTTGCAATGCTTTTACTTCTGTTTGCATAATGTATATCTTTTTAGTATCTTTTTCTTGTGAATTCATAATTTGTTTTCCTCTGTCTTCTTTTTGGGGTACACATCTATTACATCTTTCTTCAGAACAATTACGACATTGATATCTATTTTCCATACTAGGATATAATTTACATACTGTGCAACATTTATATAAACTTCCTTTTCTGTATTCCCAATTATGTTCTTTACATTCTGGAAATACATTCATATAACTTGATATTCTTTCTATGAATTCATCATTATCTGAGGAATCATTATTTACTGCTATGATTTCAGAACATACACTATATATACTTTCTGTATCACTAATATGTTCATCTATATTAATTAAGTTTAAATTTGTTTTTTCTACTAAATAAGCTTCTCTGCTTTCCATGTTTTTCCTATAAGGACATTTTATAGAAAAGTGCCCTTTATTTCCACATGTGAAACATTTTAGTTTATTTTTATAACTTCTTTCAGGATGATATTTTCTTACATGTCTTTGTTTATTTAAATAAGGCTTTTTTGCTTCTGTTTTTCTTAAATAATAATTTTTCTTTACTTTTCCTTTATTTTTTTCTATAATTCTGATTAGATATTCTTCTTTTAGGTTTTTGTTCCCCATATCTCTGTGGAACAAATATTTTATTACAAAAACTATAATCTCCTTTTAATTGTTTTGCTATCTGTATTTCTGAACATTTTTCTTTTAGACAAGACATTATAAAACTACATCTAATAGTTACATTGTCAAAATGTGGTAAATTTTGATACATAATGTTTTCTTGTATCCTATGTTGCCATTTTTTATAAATTTCCTCTCCTAATGGTCCTGGTAATTTTCTAAATAATTTTTCTCCTATTTCTCTATTAAATATGTTTCCTGAGATAGAAGCATTATAAGTAAAGTCTTCTAAAAATTGTTCTATATATTGCCAATTTTTAATAGTCATTTGTTCTAATGCTTTTACTGCTTCATATTGTATTTAATTTGGCCTGAATTAGGATCTTGTCCTGTGCATAACATATGTATTTTATTAACAAAATTAAATGGATTTGTTCCTAATGATAAAATAATATTTATCTCCTGTGGGTACTCTTCTTAAATCTCTCCCATATAGCTTTTACAGACTCACCTAAAAATGTTTCTAAATATCTTAACATTTCTTCTGGATTATGATCAAAATCTTTTCCTATATAATCATTTACTACAATATTTTTCCAAATATCTACTACTTTATCCCATATTTGAGGACTATGTGCTGTTAAATTTAAATTTTTTCCTGATTCTATTGGTTGTAATTGTATATGTTTCTCTACTGGATATCTTTTTCCCCTAGGTTTAAATCTATTTTCTCTACTCTCATCATAACTTCTATAAGGTTGTCTTGGCAAATTTCCAGACCTATAAACTCTAGGTTATGTATAATTTGTTCCTGATGCACCTGTTGCATTACTATCTTGTCCTTCCATAAAATTAAAATCTAATATTTTAAAATCTATTTCACCTTCACTTTCTTCAAATTCTTGTTCAGATTCTTCTTCACATCTTTCTTGCCCAATGAAATTATTTATTATTTCTGTTTCATAATCTATAGTTATCATATATTCTTTCTCATATTCTTCTTCTGTTATATCTCTTACTCTAATATTATTATTATTATCTTGATAAATTACTTTTTCTACTTCAATTTTCCTTTCTCTTACTAATTGTTCTTCTAATTCTTCTAATTCTTCTAATTCCTTTTTTATTAATTTATCATATTTTGGAATTATTATCTTATCTTCTATTATTTGTTCGTTTTCTAACATTTTATTCTTTTATAATAATAATTTTTGTTTTCGTTCTTCAATCTTATATTTGTATTTATTTGTATAATATTCATATGAATTTTCCATCCTATACATGAATTAATTACTAAGCTCTGTTTCTGTATCTTCTTCTCTGTTTACCCCTTGTCTATAGAAGTACAATATTATAAAGAATTGTGGACTTTTTTAGACAGTGATAATCATCATTATTTAAAATATAGTTATATTAAATTCCTAAAAACAGTAATAGATATTATAATAATTAATCACGATAAAATTATATATATAAATATATATATATATATATATATATATATATAATTTTTGCAAAGGAAAAGCGCTTCTCCGCTTAAGGAGATTCAAGTGAGACCAAAATGATTGAATGATATCTCATTAGATATCTAACAATTAGAATTTTTTTTCCGATCCCTTAAATAGAATTTTAAAAGATTCTTTTTGAGATAAAAAAATTTAAATATTTTAAAAGATTATTTAGAATTTAAGAAATTTAAAAAAAAATTACAATCAAAATTTTATAAGATTGAATTTTAAATCATTTTAATAGAATTTATAAGATTTGACACGAAAATATGAATTTATAATATTTTAAAAATCATATGAACTTTTAACAAACATTCAAAATTACAAGAATCAATAAAAAAATAACAAGGAAATGAAATGATATTAATAAAAAAAGTAAAACCGAATATAATTTTATCAATCAGTAAAACATAATATAATTCTTTATCTAAAATTATATTCATTCCTGCTCTTGGGTTTGACCAAAGGATTGAAAATTATCTTCTTTATTTGGTATCAGAGCTACACATATATAATTATAAGACCCAGTTTTTTATTTATTAAAATAAATATAACCTAAAGTTCATGATAAAATTTTGTTTGAAATTTTTTGCAATTGATCTTGAAAACTTTGGAGTTTTTGTTCTACGTGATGAGAGTTTTCTGACCATATATCATGTGCATGTTTTCATTGAGTATTCTAAGAAAATTTCAAATCTGAATTTCTGGATTTTATTACATTAAAGTTTAGAAAATTTCTCAAATTATTTTCAATCGATACATTGTTTGAAATTATTTTCTACAGCGAAGGAATTTTGTTCATGTATTGTTACGAAATATTGAGTTCATATTTATGAAAGTTTCAATCTTTCTTTAAATTGATATTGTTTCATTGATAAAAAAAGGTGTTACGGGCCCAAGGAAGAGGATGCTACCAACTCATCTAAAAGACTACATAGTGGGCTAGAATTGTAAACTGTGTAGGGTTAGTGGGCTGGTGATTAATAGTCCATTAATATGTTAATAATATTACTGTGAGAGTGTTGTAAACGTGACTAGTGTGTGTGAAGTGTGACTAGTTGTTTAAAAGTGACAGGAAGTAACAAGAAAAGGATATAGAAAATTTTCACCAAACTCTCTCCTCTCTCTAGCCTCTCTCTATTCTCTCAGATCTCTCTCTTCTCTAACAACTTCTTGTTACATTGGTGCTCTCATTGAGTTTTGATGGCGGAAAACACTAGATTAAGGGATATTGCTCAACAAATCCAAGATCTACAGCTTCAACGTCATTCTGCAGATGAACAATGGACCAATTTTGAAATTAATCATGAACGCCGTCTGGAATCATTGGAGCTCCATCAGACTCAGCGCTTTGAGGAAATGCGTCAGGAGTTCCGTCAGCAGATCCTGGACGTCATGGCTCTTCTACAGTCCAATCAAGGTACTGCTTCAACCAGTAATTCTGGTGCAGGTATCTTGGGCTCTGGTCCTCTTCGTAATTCTGGCCGCCCAATGAAAATGGATTTTCCTAGATTTGGTTCTGGTGATCCTTCTAGCTGGTTGTTTGCTGTTGAAAATTATTTTCGTTTTTATCATGTTCCACCTGATGAGAGATTATTAATGGTTTCTATTAATCTGGATCCACCTGCTGCATGTTGGTTTCAAAACTTATCCGAGAGTAATAACTTGCCTAATTGGACATCTTTTGTCACGGCATTATACCAACGTTTTGGACCCACTGAGTTTGATGATCCAACTATTGCTTTGGCTAAGCTGCAACAATCTACAACAGTGGCTGACTACCAAAATGCCTTTGAGCAGCTTGCTCGTAGGGCTCCGGATTTGCCTCTCACAACTCGTAAGAGTCTATTTCTTGCGGGTTTGAAACCTAAAATCCGCAGATCTGTGCTAATTCATAGACCCGCCACGATGACCGAGGCTTTTGCTTATGCTAAAGTTTACGAAGAGCAATTTCTGGACGACCGCTCGGTTAAGCCGTGGTCTGTGCGTTCGGCTGTACCCCTCAATTCTGTTAGTTCAACACCCCATCATTCATCTGACACCACTTCCATCATTCGGCCACCCACTTTCACACCTAAACAGTTTCCCACATTACCTAATATACCTATTAAAAGACTTTCCCAGGAGGAAATGGCTGCCCGGAGAGAAAAGAATCTTTGTTATAATTGTGATGAGCGTTTTATCCCTGGTCACAAGTGCAAAGGGCGTGCTGCCCTTTTGTATTTAGAGGGAATAGAGGATACTACTCCAGACGACGAGGTTGTTCCGCTTCCTACAGTTGAACCATTACTAGACCCTCCAGCCATTGACCACATACCACAACCTGAAATCAGTTTCAATGCTTTATTTGGCCACCGCTCCAATAATTCCTTTCGCTTGACAGGTTTTCTTTCTGGCCAGCAAATGCAGATCTTAATTGATGGCGGCAGTACACATAATTTTATTACTTTACGCATGGCCTCTCACCTTAAATTGGTTTTGAATGCCATCACACCGTTTAAGGTCCAGGTGGGAAATGGTGATGCATTGCTTTGCTCAGCTTCTTGTCAAGCTATCACACTCAATATTCAGGGCCACCTCTTTGTCATGGACCTATTTGTATTGGATTTAAAGGGTGCAGACTTGGTATTGGGCGTACAATGGTTGTCTACACTGGGGCCCATTCTCACTGATTATTCTGCTTTTACTATGACCTTCACTTACAATAACTCTAAGGTCATTTTACAAGGCGATGTTACTCTGGGTCCCCAACCGATCACTCCATCACAGTTGTACAAATTGCTGGCCCAAGATTCCATTTCGGGCTGCTTAATGTGTCTATCTGGCTCACCTCCAATTGCTACAGTTCACGAGACTGTTGCCGCTATCAATCCCCTATTACAGGAGTTTGCTGATGTTTTTGTTATTCCTTCCAACTTACCTCCTGACCGCCATTACAACCATCACATTGATTTGGTTCCTCATTCTAAACCGGTTCAGGTACGGCCTTACAGATACCCTCACTTTCAGAAGAATGAAATTGAGCGTCTGGTCAAGGAAATGTTAGAGGCTGGATTTATTAGACCTAGTCAAACTTGTTTTAGTTCACCAGTTTTGTTAGTCAAAAAGAAAGATGGTACTTGGCGTTTTTGTGTGGATTACAGAGCACTTAATGCCATTACTATTAAAAATAAGTTTCCTATACCAACGGTGGACGAATTGATTGATGAACTACATGGCGCTACGGTTTTCTCTAAGTTGGATTTACGATCCGGCTATCATCAGGTGCGCATGCACCCTGCTGACATATTTAAAACTGCTTTTCGTACTCACCATGGGCATTTTGAATTTGCTGTGATGCCATTTGGTCTTACGAACGCCCCATCTACGTTTCAAGCTACTATGAATGAGGTTTTCGCTTCATTTCTCCGCAAATTTGTGGTTATATTTTTTGATGATATACTGGTCTATAGTTGTTCGATGGTAGACCATCTGTCTCACCTCCATCAGGTGTTGTCCATGTTGCGGTCTCATCACTTATTTGCTAAACAATCCAAATGCTCTTTTGGCCAATCTTCTATTCAATTTTTGGGTCATGTGATTTCGGGTATGGGTCTCTCTCCAGATCCAGAAAAGTTACACTCCATCCATGAGTGGCCTATCCCAACTACAGCAACACAGATTCGTGCCTTTCTCGGTCTCTCCGGTTACTACAGAAAGTTTATACGCCATTATGCTACAATTGCTGCCCCATTGACGGATCTGTTAACCAAATCGGGTTTCACTTGGTCTCCCAGTGCTGCCGCTGCCTTCCAGCAACTCAAAGAGCAGCTTACCCAGGCTCCTATTCTCCGGTTACCAGACTTTTCTAAGCCCTTTACTGTGGAGACGGATGCTTCGGGAATTGGAATTGGGGCCGTATTATTACAGGAGGAGCGCCCGTTGGCTTTTTACAGCCGCAAGCTTGCTCCGACAATGCAGGCTAAGTCTACTTATATCAGGGAGATGTATGCAATTACGTCCGCTGTTAGTAAGTGGCGCCAATACTTGCTGGGCTCTTCATTTGTGATTCGCACTGATCACAAGAGCCTTCATCACTTGATGAACCAGGTTATTCAAACACCTTAACAACAAGAGTTTTTGTCCAAGTTATTGGGCTTTGACTACTCCATTGTTTACAAGACTGGCAAAACCAACATTGTGGCTGACAGTCTTTCCCGAATTTCAGAAGCAGCCAGGATTCAATCCTCACCGCAACTGTTCGCCATTACTAGCCCTGTTCTCAATTATACTTCTCTCATTCAGTCCGAGTTACAATCCGATCCCTATACTAAGAGGATTATTACAGACATAGAGGCCAACATGAATACAGACAAATGGAAAAATTGGAGTTTCCGCAACGGACTTTTGTTCCTTCGTTCTCGGATCTTTATTCCTGCTAATTCCACTCTTCTGGAACACATCTTGCATGACATGCACACTTCTCCCCAGGGTGGCCATTCGGGTATTCAGGGCACTATCCAGCGTATTAGCAGGAACTTTACCTGGCACGACATGCGCAGACAGATTAGCGACTATGTACAAAGTTGTGAAATTTGCCAGAAAATAAAACCACCCAATCACCCCCCGTTGGGTCTATTGCAACCATTACATACCCCTGATTCCTTGTGGACCGAGTTAACTATGGATTTCGTTACTCACTTACCTCTATCAATGGGACATACAGCGGTGTTGGTAGTGGTGGATAGATTCTCTAAGGCTGCTCACTTTGTGCCGCTGCCGTCTCATTACTCTGCTCCTAAAATTGCAGAACTTTTTTGGAATCATGTGGGCAAACTCCATGGACTCCCTCAATCTATTGTCTCTGACCGCGATCCCATCTTTTTGAGTGATTTTTGGCGTTCCCTGTTCAAGATGCAAGGAACTCAATTAAAATTTAGTTCTTCATACCACCCTCAAACGGACGGGCAAACCGAAAGGGTGAATCGTTGCTTAGAAACTTATCTGAGGGCCTTCGTGCATTCTCACCCCTCATTGTGGTCTAAACTCCTCAGCTGGGCGGAATACCACTATAACACTTCCTTTCACCACTCCACAGGAAGTACACCTTTTGAGATCATGTTTGGGTATAAACCACCGAATCTCTTGGCTTATTGTCTTGGTGGTTCAAAAAATGAGGCTGTGGATACATCGTTGGGACAGAGGGTTAGAATAATGGCTACCTTGAAAGATAACTTGTACAGAGCACAACAAATCATGAAGGGTCAAGCGAATAAACGAAGGAAAGATTGGAACTTTACCGTGGGAGAGTTAGTCTTACTTCGTCTCCAACCTTACCGGCAGCTTTCGGTTCATCGCCGTTCGTCCCACAAGCTTTCTCTCCGATATTTTGGTCCTTTTGAAATTTTGGAAAGGATAGGTCCGGTGGCGTATCGTCTCCAGCTTCCGGCCGCTGCAAAGATCCATCCGGTCTTCCATATTTCCCTCCTACGGCCATTTCGTCCGAGTCGATCTTATCACATCCACCCGTTGCCAGAGCACAATCCTTCGTCGGCGCTGTCTCATCGTCCTATTGCAGTGGTTTCCTCCAGAAATATTTGGAGGAAAGGACTCCTGGTTCCCCAAGTGCTGGTGCAATGGGAGGGACTAGGACCAGAAGACTCTACGTGGGAAGATAAGGGTTCCTTGCTTAATACTGACTTGCTGGTTACACAGGAGACTAGTGAAGCAAGCCTTCCCAACAAGGAGGACGAGGCACACTCAAATGGGATTCCAAATGACTCTTTGGCGAAGGGAGAGCAAGTTATGGGCCTTTACATGCAACTCCCACTTTAATTTCTCCATCCTCTTTTCCCAAGGTCTGCGCACAGAAGGTGGGTGCGTGTCCAGAGGATTTTACAGAGTCCCATGCCTTGACAAAGTCCAGCGCCTGCCAGCCATTCAATGCTCCTGCCACGCGGATTGTACAGTCCCAAGGAGATCCAACGGCTGCCCACGCGTTGGCAGTGTCGGTAGCCTGCCAGCCGTCCGATTCCAATCTGGAACAGCGCGTGTCTGCCACGCCACTGCTGCGTCCTCGAGCCCTGCGTGCAGCAGAGCCTGCCACACCGCAGCTGTCCCCTCGCGTGTCTGCCACGCCGCTGCTGCTTCCTCGAGCCTTGCGCGCTGACGAGCCTGCCACACCGCAGCTGTCCCCTCACGTGTCTGCCACACCGCAGTTGTCACCTCGCGTGTCTGCCACGCCGCACCTGCTCCCTCGCGTGCCGTGCCCAGCTGTGTCTGACACGCAACAGTTGATTCCTCGCGCCGCGCGCCAGAGCGTGTTGCCTCCACCAGTACTGCAACCAGTTGTGCCAGTCAAGATGTTGGGCCCCACTCCATCAATTATCTCGCGTCTTGATCCAGCCATCGTGGACGATGGCCCATTTGAAGCACCGGGTAATGTTACGGGCCCAAGGAAGAGGATGCTACCAGCTCATCTAAA
>JAVKPL010007252.1:0-28983 GCA_032173675.1 Gastrolobium villosum | reverse complement strand
ACGGAAAATGAATATCGTCGAAAATGGATGAATAAAATAAATGAAAAGATATTGATTTTGTGTAGTTTTTCGACGGAAAACGGATTCCGTCGAGAATGGATGAATAAAATAAATGCAAAAGAAATTGATTTTATGAAGTTTTTCGACGCAAAATGTCTTCCGTCAAAGATTTTTGACGGAAAATGAATTCCGTCGAAAATGGATGAATAAAATAAATGCAAAAGAAATTGATTTTATCAAGTTTTTCGACGAAAAATGTATTCCGTCGAAAACGGATTAATAAAATAAATGTAAAAGAAATTGATTTTGTGAAGATTTTTAACGGAAAATGAATTCCGTCGAAAATGAAGTTTTTCGACGGAAAATGGATTCCGTAGAAGATTTTTGATGGAATATGAATTCCTTCGAAAACGGAAGAATAAAATAAATGCAAAAGAAATTGATTTTGTGAAGTTTTTCGACGGAAAATGGATTCCGTCGAAGATTTTTGACGGAAAATGAATTCCGTCGAAAATGGATGAATAAAATAAATGCATAAGAAATTGATTTTATGAAGTTTTTCGAAGAAAAATGGATTCCGTCGAACATTTTTGACGAAAAATGTATTCCGTCGAAAACGGATGAATAAAATAAATGTAAAAGAAATTGATTTTGTGAAGTTTTTCGACGGAAAACAAATTCCGTCGAAAATGGATGAATAAAATAAATGCAAAAGAAATTGTTTTTGTGAAGATTTTTGACGGAAAATGGATTCCGTCGAAGATTTTTGACGGAAAATGAATTCCATCGAAAACGGATGAATAAAATAAATGCAAAAGAAATTGATTTTGTGAAGTTTATCGACGGAAAATGGATTCGGTCGAAGATTTTTGACAGAAAATGTATTCCGTCGAAAACAGATGAATAAAATAAATGCAAAAGAAATTGATTTTGTGATGTTTTTCGATGGAAAAAGAATTGCGTCGAAAACGGTTTAATAAAATAAAAGCAAAAGAAATTGATTTTTTGAAGTTTTTCGACGGAAAATGAATTTCGTAGAAGATTTTTGATGGAAAATGGATTCCGTCGAAAACGGAAGACTAAAATAAATGCAAAAGAGATTATTTTGTGAAGTTTTTCGACGGAAAAAGAATTTCGTCGAAAACGGATTAATAAAATAAATGCAAAAGAAATTGATTTTTGAAGTTTTTCGACGGAAAATGGATTCCGTAGAAGATTTTTGACGGAAAATGGATTATGTCGAAGATTTTTGACGGAAAATGAATTCCATCGAAAACGGATGAATAAAATAAACGCAAAAGATATTGATTTTGTGAAGTTTTTCGACGGAAAATGGATTCCGTCGAAGATTTTGGACGGAAAATGAATTCCGTCGAAAATGGATGAATAAAATAAATGCAAAAGAAATTGATTTTGTGAAATTTTTCGACAGAAAATGGATTCCGTCAAAGATTTTTGACGGAAAATGAATTCCATCGAAAACGGATGAATAAAATAAATGCAAAAGAAATTGATTTTGTTAAGGTTTTCAACGGAAAATGGATTTCGTCGAAGATTTTTAACTGAAAATGTATTCCGTCGAAAACTGTTGAATAAAATAAATGCAAAAGAAATTGATTTTGTGAATTTTTCGACGGAAAATGGATTCCGTAGAAAATGGATGAATAAAATAAATGCAAAAGAAATTGATTTTGTGAAGTTTTTTGACGGAAAATGGATTCCGTCGAAGATTTTTGACGGAAAATGTATTCCGTCGAAAATGAATGAATTAAATTAATGCAAAAGAAATTTATTTTGTGAAGTTTTTCAACGAAAAATGAATTCCGTCGAACATGGATTAATAAAATAAATGTAAAAGAAATTGATTTTTTTAAGATTTTTAACGGAAAATGAATTCCGTCGAAAACGGATGAATAAAATAAATGCAAAAGAAATTGATTTTTTGAAGTTTTTCGACGGAAAATGGATTTCGTAGAAGATTTTTGATGGAAAATGGATTCCGTCGAAGATTTTTGACAGAAAATGAATTCCGTCGAAAACGGATGAATAACATAAATGCAAAAGAAATTGATTTTGTGAAGTTTTTCGACGGAAAATGGATTCCGTCGAAGATTTTGGACGGAAAATGAATATCGTCGAAAATGGATGAATAAAATAAATGAAAAGATATTGATTTTGTGTAGTTTTTCGACGGAAAACGGATTCCGTCGAGAATGGATGAATAAAATAAATGCAAAAGAAATTGATTTTATGAAGTTTTTCGACGCAAAATGTCTTCCGTCAAAGATTTTTGACGGAAAATGAATTCCGTCGAAAATGGATGAATAAAATAAATGCAAAAGAAATTGATTTTATCAAGTTTTTCGACGAAAAATGTATTCCGTCGAAAACGGATTAATAAAATAAATGCAAAAGAAATTGATTTTGTGAAGATTTTTAACGGAAAATGAATTCCGTCGAAAATGAAGTTTTTCGACGGAAAATGGATTCCGTAGAAGATTTTTGATGGAATATGAATTCCTTCGAAAACGGAAGAATAAAATAAATGCAAAAGAAATTGATTTTGTGAAGTTTTTCGACGGAAAATGGATTCCGTCGAAGATTTTTGACGGAAAATGAATTCCGTCGAAAATGGATGAATAAAATAAATGCATAAGAAATTGATTTTATGAAGTTTTTCGAAGAAAAATGGATTCCGTCGAACATTTTTGACGAAAAATGTATTCCGTCGAAAACGGATGAATAAAATAAATGTAAAAGAAATTGATTTTGTGAAGTTTTTCGACGGAAAACAAATTCCGTCGAAAATGGATGAATAAAATAAATGCAAAAGAAATTGTTTTTGTGAAGATTTTTGACGGAAAATGGATTCCGTCGAAGATTTTTGACGGAAAATGAATTCCATCGAAAACGGATGAATAAAATAAATGCAAAAGAAATTGATTTTGTGAAGTTTATCGACGGAAAATGGATTCGGTCGAAGATTTTTGACAGAAAATGTATTCCGTCGAAAACAGATGAATAAAATAAATGCAAAAGAAATTGATTTTGTGATGTTTTTCGATGGAAAAAGAATTGCGTCGAAAACGGTTTAATAAAATAAAAGCAAAAGAAATTGATTTTTTGAAGTTTTTCGACGGAAAATGAATTTCGTAGAAGATTTTTGATGGAAAATGGATTCCGTCGAAAACGGAAGACTAAAATAAATGCAAAAGAGATTATTTTGTGAAGTTTTTCGACGGAAAAAGAATTTCGAAAACGGATTAATAAAATAAATGCAAAAGAAATTGATTTTTGAAGTTTTTCGACGGAAAATGGATTCCGTAGAAGATTTTTGACGGAAAATGGATTATGTCGAAGATTTTTGACGGAAAATGAATTCCATCGAAAACGGATGAATAAAATAAACGCAAAAGATATTGATTTTGTGAAGTTTTTCGACGGAAAATGGATTCCGTCGAAGATTTTGGACGGAAAATGAATTCCGTCGAAAATGGATGAATAAAATAAATGCAAAAGAAATTGATTTTGTGAAATTTTTCGACAGAAAATGGATTCCGTCAAAGATTTTTGACGGAAAATGAATTCCATCGAAAACGGATGAATAAAATAAATGCAAAAGAAATTGATTTTGTTAAGGTTTTCAACGGAAAATGGATTTCGTCGAAGATTTTTAACTGAAAATGTATTCCGTCGAAAACTGTTGAATAAAATAAATGCAAAAGAAATTGATTTTGTGAATTTTCCAACATATTCACCAAGGCTTCACTTACAATGAATGTGGCAATGGACAAGTCCCATGCTCACTCAATTATACAATATATACTAAAGTCCTACATATACATCAAATTGAAAGACTTAACAAGTAGTCATGAACATACAAGCATGGCATTTTCAACATGCACAAGTTCATGGCCTAAGTCTAAAGCATAAAACATATGCAAGATGTGTCCCTATCCAATGCTCATCACATGGTGCCTCCAACATGCACCTCATGCTCCACTCTTCCAGGCTCAACCTAACCTGAAATGATGCCCCACAACACGGGGTGAGATATATAAATATATCTCAGTAAACCAAGGGCCCTGGAGGTTTCTCCACCCCATGGCTCACTCAATGTGCAAATACAACATCATATAATATGCATGTAATACAATATCACCCATCAACTGGAGACAACCCGAGAACATCCACTCATGGATTCATGTTCAAGGACTCCATCATATAACTCCCGAGACAGTCCTGGCGCCTCTCCCATGGTTGAGAAGACTCCATGGCAATACCCAACCGGAACTCCTCATGAGCCCTATCCGGCGGACGTCCCCGTTTGGATCATCCTGGCGCCGCTCCCAGAGTCGACTCCACGGCAAAACCCGACTGGCATTCTCACAAGGACGAACCCAGCGGATGTCCAAACTCCACACACGTCAACTGGCCAGTGACCAAACAATTTTCACAAAATCAAGCAATATGCATACAAGCACACAATCACACAATGTCATAACCACATAATCCAACCACAACCATCCACTAGGTGTGGTGGAGCACACAAGGGCTAAACCCCAGTTCCAAAGGTTACCTCAACACCGAGCCAATGCTCCAAACGTAAGCTCCAAGCTTACCCGCTTCCAAAGCGTCCAAAAGAGGCAACCTAGATAATCCACAACATGATTATCAATCCATTTCCAAATGAAACATTAAATCTCAAATACTCATTCATTTTACTTCAATCTCTTTTATAGATCAAATTACCCATTATATCATGAATCACACATTATTTCTTCTCATTCCACTATATCACACTATACCATCATCCATTTAAACATCATATTTATATCATTTTCCATCAAATTCACAACCTTTACATCATTTTTCCTCCAAACCACTCTATGGTTCGAATTCCTCAAGGTTGATTCTACAAGGTTTTCAATTCCATTTTAACACACACACTAATCATATCATCATATTATCAACCTATACCAATGGTCCACCATTCAATTATTCAATTACACCACATGCCAATTTCACAAAATTATGAAACTCAACCCAAAATTTCCTAAGTTAAAAACCTAACTTTTTCACCAAAATTTATCATAGCATTTCTAGCTTTCATGCATCATTCTAAGGCATTTTCATCTAATAGCATTTTTCCATTTGGGCTCTCTATCATCACACATCTAAAATCAAAGGTTTGAACACAAATTTCTAGATCTATGAATTCAACCATAAAAATACCACAAATATACTCACAATGTGTTGTATGATCACCACCAAGGCTTCACTAAACCATTAGAAGATCAAAACTCCAAGAAAACTCCAAAACCCAACATGGTTCGGATCTGTACAGTCCAAAAACGCAGCAATGGAGGTGGTTTCATGGCTTCTAAGTGTTACCAATGGATCTAGAAGGTTGTTTACAATAGATTTCAACACCAAAATCAAGCGATTTGGTGAAGAATAGAGAAAATGGCAAGAATGTGAAGAATGGGTGGGTTTAGGTTGAGAAAGAGGAACTCCACGGGAAACAAGAGGAAGAAGAAGGAAAGAAAAGGAGAAAAAGGTGTGGGGGCTAAGTGACTTCGGTCACACGGGTCCCACACGCGATCTAACTTTCACTCCGATAAAAATTCTGATCATATATTCTTAATCTACATATTTTTCCAGTCCATGACATATTTTTCTTTCCTCAAAATTCTCATAAAAATTTCACACTTATCGGTACACTCGTACCGCAGTATCTTTCACTTAAAAAGTCACTATTCATCAATTTTTCCCAAATTTGCCTATTCACTCAATTTTCCGTCCTGATTCCATTTCCAGCATTATTTTTGTCATATTAAATCTCTAACTCCATTTTTCATGCCTCGGTTCACGTTTTTGGCAAATTACCATTTTGCCCTTTTAGCCCATTTAGGCCCTAATTCTTGGATTTTCACTAATCCTTCCCTTTTAAACCCACATTTTATCACATAAATTCACATTTAATTTTCCGAGGTGTTATATTCACCCCACCTTTTTAGAATTTTGTCCGCAAAATCAACTATGCACATATGCTAACTCAGGATACAGCCGGAGAATCTCAGTCCCCCGTACCCCAAGAAGCCTCATCCAGTGCGCGGACACCAAAATACTCATTTACATTTTTATCTTTTGGCTTTTCAGCCCCATTTCACAATGACCTTGCCTTTCAAAGGCCCAATGGGAGACCTCAAGTCCTTCCCAATCTCAATCTCAACCGGTGACACCATATGTGAACAACCGGAGCGCACCACACAGTTGTGCTCTTTCTCTGCTTTACCAAGCCAATTTCTTTCAATTTCTTTTCAATTTCTTTTCTATTTCTTTTCACAAGTCTGGCTACCTAGCACATATAGTCCATATTTCTCTTGGCAGGTTCTCCTACCAAATTAACATATCAACCAATATACCCATAGGGTTATGCTACATCCTGTTCAATCTGTGCCACAAAGGCAACTATTACTTACTGACACGTTACAGCCACAATTATCCTTCTTAGATTTTTATTTCTATGGAGTATTAACTCTCGTCATCAATTGTTTCACATTTCTTATTTCACATCAAACACTATTATGGAATCCCACAGCCTCTCAGTGCAATTCACCGAGTATTCATCTAATTCACACTCACTATACTTTTATCTTCTGAGGGAACAATCCCCATTCTTGGCACTTAGCCACAACTCGTATATACACAATTTTCTTTCTCATGTTCTCAACCTATAACGTACAATTTCACCTCCGCACTTTATCTTTAACAAGCACCATCTTTGTGCTCAACAGTCAATTTATCCTTACAAGTCCACCAACTTCACCAAAACACAATGGCGAATCTTTTTCTCAAGATCTTTATCTGGTCCCCAATGGACCACACATTACAATTCATACCTCACATCAGTCATTTCAAAGCTTTCAACCCTCAATTCATTCATTAACTGTCATACACTAGCTCACACTTACAAAATTCAACTAACCATCTCTGAACTTAACACATAGTTCATCACTGATTTCTCCCATTTAGAGGCAACATGCCTAACATTTCCATTATCAATTTCCTTTATTTACCATTCCATACTCCTGTTATCAATTCTACATGTATTTCATCCTATACCTCTCACCTTCATTATCATTTCATTTGACCAGTATGTATCACTCCAAGGTCACACATCACCTCTCTCTCATGCCTGTCCCATCATATAGGGATTTTCAAAACCTATTCATCATGTCACAAGGAACTAAATCCATCCTTGTCATTACTTTCATAATTTCATATCAGTTGTTACACAAGTCTCTCGGACTATTCACAGTACTACTAGCACACTCAACCATATATCTGGGTACCTAGTCAACAACAACCTCAACATTGTGTATTTTCAACACACCTCTCACTACAATTTCCGTCTATACAACTCCATCAGTGACTCTACCACCAGGGTAAAGATATCAACCTTTTATTTCACCAATACCATTATATTTAACAATCCGTACCACACTCTTTTACTTGACTACATCACAATTTATCACTTATTAAAATCCTTGGCCACTCAGGCCACCAACTCGTCTTCACATCTCACCTTTACAAGCCTTTCCATAAAACTTTGACTCAATCATCAATACTAATCAACTTTCCATTCCCTTCACATAGGGTGACAATCCAATAATTCATTCCACATCTTCCGTAAAACCATAATTCCACACTACCACACTTGGTATACATTCATGCACATCTCCGTGTGCTCACATTCATAATTCAAACTGCCATCTCATGGCACCTCACACATTTCATCATATTAGGCATATTACTGTTCACTTACAGTTATCCAAATTCACCTCTTGCGTTCCTCACAAGATACAATCCTCTAATGCAATGGGTAAGAACATCCCAGGTTTAACCCCTCGAGCTCTTGCTGTCCTAAGGGCCCCAGGTGCAAAGCCCCACCAATCAGAGAATCTGTCCTTATAATTCACGCAAGAAGAGGTAACATGCCACAGGCTGTACTAACAGTCCCGCTAACACAAGGTTCTACCTCACACTACCTTACTTATACAAGATAATAATAATCATCTCCGGGAACATAATCCATACGGAGATAGCCATATACTCAGGGCATATAAGCCACACAAAGATAAACACATTCACATCCAATCCGTATATAACGGCAAACAGATTCTTATATAGATACATAATGATATACTAGATATATCCTACTTTTGCACCATCCACTATAATTTTCCAATATGGTTCTTTTCTCAACAGTCTACTCATGTCACTTGACTAGCCATTAGTCTTAGTCCATAGAATAATCCTCCTCACATGATCTCGGCATCTTTTTCATATTTTGACACAAAACTTTCAATTCCTACAGTACCCATGTTTGGTACAGTTCCAATCCGTTGTCCATCATGACTCATAGCAACCATGCTCAACATTGTGGAAGATCCACTTCCTTAACATAGCATCACTTTACTCTCAACATTTCACTACGACACCAAGGGTGCCATCATTTCACAGTCCATGCATTCTGCGCATAGGGACCACCAGATAAATTCCAACTTCGAGCAGCGCTCGCCTGGGACTTCCAAGAGCAACACCTCTTAGGATTCAATCCACAAAGGGAAAACCCAGGACAACATTAATTGTCACATTATTACCAACATGTGTGCCATGGTATAACTTGCACACCGGGACTCCATCATGAATCCCATACCACATTGAGCATCCAATGACACTCCAAAGAGACAATCTCTTCCACACTTCCCATCATAGGGAATTTCACTTACATTATTACTCTTTTACCAAAAATAATTTTTCTTTTTCCATAGAGTCTACTAACTCAAAACAACACAATTATACATTTAGGCACCCCGGCCTTCACAAAACATACACATTTACACTTATATATATATTTACAAATAACACTTAGCCATCACAGGATTACTATCCACATATATTTAAGCCACATCATCCAATTTGCAATGCTCCACATCATTATGGAAGCATAGTAATACCATTAATACACCACACTCCGTTATATTTTCTCACCTCACATTTGTCAAGTCCAATCATCCTTAACTTATGGATTTTCATACTTTCAATCAAATTCATCAAATGCCACACATGGCAATTCTCTCAACTTCTTATATTATACTTTTATACATATAATATCCTCACTTAGATTAAGCCCACCTTAACTCATCATGGACTAAAGTCCCACTTTCAACATTGAATTTATCTAACACATCATTTCCATAGTTCTTTTAAGTTACTCACAATCCTCAATCCAAATTTTAAAATCTCAATCTATTTCTACATCCAAGCATCTTAAGTCATCCAAGTGTATGCCCTCATTAAGGGTCTTATAACCTTTTCATTTTACCCTAAGGTACCCAATATTGCACATAAGCATTCATACTCAGGTTTTTTACAAAGTCATTGGGGTTTCAATTCCCACCATGTCAAAGATATACCACTAATTTCCCATATACTCGATTATTCTAACTCCCGTACAACTTGGGAAGACATACCAACATCATCATCATAATATCAATTCAAATCGGTCACACTTACTCACCACAAGGCCACACATCCAACTATGGTAGCATTCTACCCCAAGTGGTTAAAAATCTTATATCAATTCATTCTCACTAAGTCCTCAATGACAGTATCACAATTTATTCTCACTAAGTCCTCAATCACACCAAATTCACTTACTAACATATCCATCCGTGGAGCAGTCATCACTGCACCCACCACCACAGCCTAAGGACTGGCATTGGTGCTCCAGGGTTGTCACGAAGGCATCTTATACTGACCACACATTGAACACAAAGAAATGGGTTGATCAGGCCCAAACTAAGGAATCACATGTGTAGCAGTCAATAAGAGTCGACGTACAACTATACAGCACTCACCTCAATTACACAATCATCAGAGTTCCCTAAAGAAACTGCTCTGATACCATAAAATGTAACAGCCCGTTACGTACCGGTATTGTTAACATTGATTATGATATTAAGCGCAGTTACAATCACAGTAATTGGGTTAATTAAATTACGGGCAAACTTTTTCCTTTCATCATATTCTCTTTTCATAACCATAACCTTTTCCGTAATCAATTAAAGCAACACTATAATTGTAAATGCCATACGCGGAAGCATCTAGCTTAACAACAACACTAAACTTTTCTTTTTATTCAACTCATTTTAAACCCATCAACTCATTCCCCTTTCTTACCAAGTTCTAGCCCTTTATGTAAGCTACGCGTGGTTTCAAACCACGAATCATTTGGAGTTCTACCCAACAAGTTATGCCCCTTTCTTTAAGTCAAGAAAAACCTGAATTTTCAAAAATTGCACTGTGGTAATCGATTACCAGTGGGTGGTAATCGATTACCACCTGTCAAAAACGAGGCAGTAGCCAAATTTTGACCTCCTCTGTTCTGGTAATCGATTACCAACTTTGGGTAATCGATTACCTCACATGGTAATCGATTACCAAGCCTCAGTAATCGATTACCAGTGAAGACAGTAGCCAATTTTCGTCCCCTGTTGCATGGTAATCGATTACCATGCTTGGGTAATCGATTACTATGCAGCAAAAGTGACAGATTACAGCATTTTAAGCCCCAAAAAGGTTGTGTAATCCATCCCAAACACCTAAGTACTCCACACAACACTTAAACATACTCTAATCTAGGCACTAGGCCCCTTCAAACATGCATTTTCATTCAATTATGCAACATTTACATAGTCTTTAATATAATGGCCAATTTACATCAAATATGGTCCATTTTACAACATATTCACCAAGACTTCAATTACAATGAATGTGGCAATGGACAAGTCCCATGCTCACTCAAATATACAATATATTCTCATGTCCTACATATACATCATATTGAAGGATCTAACATGTGTTCATGAGCTTACTAAGCATGGCATTTTCAACATGCATAGATTCATGACCTAAGTCTAAAGCATACATCATATGCAAGATGTGTCCCTATCCAATGCTCATCCCATGGTGCCTCCAACATGCACCTCATGCTCCACTCTTCCAGGCTCAACCTGACCTGAAATGATGCCCCACAACACGGGGTGAGATATATAAATATATCTCAGTAAACCAAGGGCCCTGGAGGTTTCTCCACCCCATGGCTCACTCAATGTGCAAATACAACATCATATAATATGCGTGTAATACAATATCACCCATCAACTGGAGACAACCCGAGAACATCCACTCATGGATTCATGTTCAAGGACTCCATCATATAACTCCCGAGACAGTCCTGGCGCCTCTCCCATGGTTGAGAAGACTCCATGGCAATACCCAACCGGAACTCCTCATGAGCCCTATCCGGCGGACGTCCCCGTTTGGATCATCCTGGCGCCGCTCCCAGAGTCGACTCCACGGCAAAACCCGACTGGCATTCTCACAAGGACGAACCCAGCGGATGTCCAAACTCCACACACGTCAACTGGCCAGTGACCAAACAATTTTCACAAAAATCAAGCAATATGCATACAAGCACACAATCACACAATGTCATAACCACATAATCCAACCACAACCATCCACTAGGTGTGGTGGAGCACACAAGGGCTAAACCCCAGTTCCAAAGGTTACCTCAATACCGAGCCCATGCTCCAAACGTAAGCTCCAAGCTTACCCGCTTCCAAAGCGTCCACAAGAGGCAACCTAGATAATCCACAACATGATTATCAATACAATTCCAATGTAAATCATTCATTTACACAATTAATCATCATTTAAATCACCTAGGCCAAAGGCTATATTTCCATACCATTTACTTCAATCTCTTTATAGGTTAATTTACCAATTACACCATGAATCACACATTCTTTCTTCTCATTCCCCTTTACCACACTATACCATCATCCAATTAAACATCATTCTCAATCATTCAACTTCCACTACATCATTTTTATATCATTTTTCCTCACTTTTCATCATAATTCGGATTCCTCAAAAAGGTATGCCCCAAGGCTTTTCAATTCATTTTAACACTCATACTAATCATGCAATCATATTATCAACCTATACCAATGGTCCACCATTCAATTATTCAATTACACCAATACCAATTTTCATGAAAATTCCTCAAATTTTCCTAAGTTAAAAACCTAACTTTTTCACCAAAAATTATCATAGCATTTCTAGCTTTCATGCATCATTCTAAGGCATTTTCATCTAATAGCATTTTTCCATTTGAGCTCTCTATCATCACACATCTAAAATCAAAGATTCAAAGCATAATTTCTAGATCTACAAAACCATTCACAAAAGTACCACAAATGTACTCACCATCTAGTGTAGGAACACCACCAAGGCTCCATCAATCCAAAAGAGGTCCAAAAACTCCCAAAAACTCCAAGAACACCTAAGGGTCGGATCTGAGTTTGTCCATTTTCGCCCCAAGGAGATGATTTCATGGCTTCTAAGTGTTACCAATGGCTTTGGAAGGTCGTTTACAATAGATTTCAACACCAAAATCAAGTGATTTGGTGGAGAAATGAAGAATTGGTGAGAGAAGAGAGAAATGGGGGTTTGGGGTTCATTTGGCAGGGGAGGCGCGAGGGAGAAGAAGAAAAGAGAGGAAAGAAAGAAGAAAAAGAGGGTGGGGCCAAGTGACTTCGGTCACACGAGTCCCACACGCGATCTAACTTTCACTCCGATAAAAATTCTGATCATATATTCTTAATCTACATATTTTTCCAGTCCATGACATATTTTTCTTTCCTCAAAATTCTCATAAAAATTTCACACTTATCGGTACACTCGTACCGCAGTATTTAACACTTAAAAAGTCACTATTCATCACTTTTTCACAAATTTGCCTATTCACTCAATTTTCCGCCCTGATTCCATTTCCAGCATTATTTTTGTCATATTAAATCTCTAACTCTATTTTTCATGCCTCGGTTTACGTTCTTGGCAAATTACCATTTTGCCCTTTTTGCCCATTTTGGCCCTAATTCTCGGATTTTCACTAATCTTTCCCTTTTAAACCCACATTTTTTCACATAAATTCACATTTAATTTTCCGAGGTGTTATAATACACAAGTTAACAGGTCAGGATAGACTTAATGTTTTTACATAGACTTTACCTATTTAAGTTAAAGCCCAACCTAGCCTAACCTATTTACCTCTTTACCCACAACACAAAATTTGCGAATCGATGACAAACAGTAGATAAAAAAAATTGTATTGTATCTCAGTTAATTGCCTTGTGTTATTTTCTTTGTATTATTCCTCGATGAACATCAAAAGTGTAGATATATAATCAATTTATCGTGTACTTCTAACCCAAAATACTAACATAGAAAGGCTTGATAAACAGTAATGGTCATAAAAATTAATGATCATGCAAAGGCCCGATATGAAAAGGACAAATGTTCCTAGGGCTGTCATGTCATCTAGGATTTAGTAACATGTTTATTATACATTAGGGTTTAGTTGGTCTATTTGAAAGGTTACTGTTAAACTTCTTATTTTTTCTATTTTGTTTTACATAATTAATCCTTCCAATTGAACTGAAAAAAAAAGGAGGGAAAATGGGACAAGGATATGGTTCAAAATTAGAAGTGTCAATTTTCAACATATTTCCAATACGACGCTGATTTTTTTTGTCTTCCTCTTAACCTATATTTGCATTCGTGTACTAGTATTCGTGTTGGTATCTATTATTTTAATTAAATAATTAAATATTTATTCCAATTATCCACTTTTACTTTTTAATTTGAAATTATTTAAATTATTTTTATTTGAAAAGTAAAAATGGTAAGTAATTCATATCTTGTTGTTTCTTTCTATGTAGTAAATGAGTCGTATTACCGTCGAGAGTAATGTATGGGAAAGTGATGGTGGACTCAGTTGCACGGACACGCAACTTTTTCTAAAATTTGCGTGTCGGACACGTTTCCGACACGGACACGCTCGGACACGCTCGGACACGCGTCCGACACGCAGTCAACATTTGGGGACACGCGGTCAACTCTCCGACACGTTCCGACACGCAGTCAACATTTGGGGACACGCGGTCAACATTTGGGGACACGCTCGGACACGTTTTTTTTTTGCTTTTCTTTTATTTTTTTAATCTTAATTTTTTTTTGTTAACTAAATATTAAAAAAATAATTTATAAATTAATTTTTTTCTGTTATAAAATTTGACTTTAAAAATTAACAAAGTACGAAAAATTATTTATACTTATATTTATGTTATGAAATTTAAATATTTGATTGGTTATATGACTTATTATGGATGCTTATATGTATTAAATAAAAATTATATTATATATATTAAAAATTTTATTTAATATCAAAACGTGTCTCAACGTGTCGAAATATGACATTTTTTAGAATTAACGTGTCGGCATGTCGTATCGTGTCGTGTCCCGTGTCCCGTGTCCGTGTCCGTGCATCATAGATGATGGATTTCCTAGAATCCCATATTTAGTAGTACATTGGAGAATTTTTTTTGGGAAAGTTATTTTTCCAGAATTCTGTTTTGTGTGTACTTTTTAAACCAAAGGAATCACAAACAATGGAAAATATGGATTAATTTTTCAGACAAAAATAACCAAATATGATATATGAAAATTAACTCAACAATGCCGCATATACTTTTACCTATTAAATAACTTTATGATAATATTTTCAGAAATTTTCTTTCTCATCATATTCTTAAAAATCATAATTCATAAATATTTTTTTCCGGTACGAAACGTTGCCTAAAAGTAACTTTTTAGCATAAAAGAAGTCTCTGAAACTGGCTATTTTGTTTTTTTAGTTACCACGAAACTGGCTATTAGAATCCTCATAACATACACCTCATAGAGTTTCTATCAGCATCATAATGAGGCTTCATGTAAAGTCTTTATTTCCAACATGCTAAGCTCGTTTGGATGAGTTTAATTTTTTTTTATTACTTTCTTTTTTTAAATAATATTTTTAAAAGTTAAAGCTATTTTGCATTAAAATATAATATATAAAAGCTTACAAAAAAAAATAGAATATATAAAAAATACTTTTAAATAAAAAATTTATTTGGATGTTAAAATTAATAAACACTTCTTATATATAAAATTACTATAAAGGATATGTAATGGTAGTGAGGTGGAGTGGGGTTGAGATAAAATTAAATTTTTAATTTTTTTTTTAACTTTTAACTTTTATCTTTTCCAGAAGCAATGAATCCTGACTTCTAAAAAAAATTAATTATTTTTAAAATTCTGCTTTTTTAAAAAGTTACTATCCAAACTCATGAAATATCTCAAAAAACTTTTTTTTTAATAAAAAAAAGCCCATTCAAACGAATACTGTATGCCAAATCTTTTATTAGAAAAAAGCCCACCCACAAATGCTCAAATTAAAGCTTTTTCTTGACTAATCTGTCACCTGATTAGCTTATCATTCAAATTCTATATAATATTCCCTGAAGATGCTGATTAGAAGACCTTGAGGATGCTTCATTATAACCCTTATACTTAATGGTCTCAAATCATGCAATTGCTCAAATATCACATTTTCAACATCGGAGGGCAGAATTGCAGCAAAGGGTTATTGGTAAAACATAGCAATTTCCCTTTGCAAATAATGGCATAACAAAGCTAAATTATTATGTCAACAATGATTATGCAATAATCAAACTCAAAATAACACGAAACGATTTTTTAATGTGAAAAACTCCCCGTAAAGTGAGCAGTAAAAAGTATGGAACATGTATCAATTTTTTTAATAAATTTGAATAATAAAGTAATATTATTTTAGTTATTATTTTAATTATTGAATATTTAATAGGCTTAAACGGGCTAACAAGTCTAAGCCAAGGCTTTTATTTTTTAAATATAGGTCAGACCAGACTTGTAATGTGGGACATACACAAGCTAACAGGTCAGGATAGACTTAATGTTTTTACATAGACTTTACCTATTTAAGTTAAAGCCCAACCTAGCCTAACCTATTTACCTCTTTACCCACAACACAAAATTTGCGAATCGATGACAAACAGTAGATAAAAAAAATTGTATTGTATCTCAATTAATTGCCTTGTGTTATTTTCTTTGTATTATTCCTCGATGCACATCAAAAGTGTAGATATATAATCACTTTATCGTGTACGTCTAACCCAAAATACTAACATAGAAAGGCTTGATAAACAGTAATGGTCATAAAAATTAATGATCATGCAAAGGCCCGATATGAAAAGGACAAATGTTCCTGGGGGCTGTCATGTCATCTAGGATTTAGTAACATGTTTATTATGCATTATGGTTTAGTTGGCCTATTTGAAATGTTACTGTTAAACTTCTTATTTTTCTATTTTGTTTTACATAATTAATCCTTCCAATTGAACTGAAAAAAAAAAAAAAAAGGGAAAATGGGACAAGGATATGGTTCAAAATTAGAAGTCTCAATTTTCAACATATTTCCAATACGATCAGGGCGAAAAATTGAGTGAACAGGCAAATTTGGGAAAAATTGATGAATAGTGATTTTTAGTGTTAAAATACTGAGGTGTGAGTGTACCAATAGGTGTGAAATTTTTATCATTATTTTGGAGAAAGAAAAATATGTCATGGACTGGAAAAATATTTAGATTAAGAATTTGTGATCGGAAATTTTATCGGAGCAAAAGTTAGATCGCGTGTGGGACCCGTGTGACCGAAGTCACTTGGCCCCACCCTCTTTTTCTTCTTCTTTCCTCCTCTTTTCTTTCCTTGTGCGCGCTCCTCCCCTGCCAAGAAGAACAAAACACCATTTCTCACCATTTCCTTCATCTTTCCTTCATTTCATCATTTCTCCACCAAATCGCTTGATTTTGGTGTTGAAATCTATCGTAAACAACCTTCCAAAGCCATTGGTAGCACTTAGAAGCCTTGAATCCACCTCTTTGGCCGCGTTTTTGAGCAACTCAGATTCGACCCACTTTGATTTTTGGAGATTTCTTGAAGTTTTGATCTTCAAATGGTTTAGTGAAGCCTTGGTAGTGATCATACAACACATTGTAAGTATATTTGTAGTCTTTTGATGGTTGATTTCATAGATCTATGAATTTGTGTTCAAACCTTTGATTTTAGATGTGTGATAATAGAGAGCCCAAATGCAAAAATGCTATTAGATGAAAAGGCCTTAGAATCATGTTTGTAAGCTAGAAATGCTATGTTAAATTTTGGTGAAAAATATAGGTTTTTAACTTAGGCGAATTTGAGGAAATTTCATGAAAAATGAGTTTTGGAGTGATTTGGATTTGATGATTGTTGTAGGGTGTCTCACGCGGTTGGAATTGTGAAAAGTTGATTTGGAGCATACGTTTGGAACGGTATCGCTCGTGTTAAGGTAAACTCTTGGAACTTGGGTTTAATCCCTAGTGAGCTCCACCACACCTAGAGGAAGGTTGTGGTTGGATTATGTAGTTATGACATGGTGTGATTGTGTGCTTGTATGCATATTGCTTGTATTTTGTGAAAAATTGTTTGGTCACTGGCCAGTTGACGTGTGTTGGTTTGGACATCCGCTGGGTTCGTCCTACGGGAGAATGCCAGTTGGAGATGCCATGGTGTTGACTCTGGGAGCGACATCAGGATGATCCAAGCGGGGGACGTCCGCCGGATAGGGCTCATGAGGAGTTCCGGTTGGGTATTGCCATGGAGTCTTCTCAACCATGGGAGAGGCGCCAGGACTGTCTCGGGAGTTATATGATGGAGTCCTTGAACATGAATCCATGAGTGGATGTTCTTGGGTGTCTCCAGGTGGATGGTGATATTGTTTTACTTGCATGTCATATTATGTCATTTTGATACATTTTAGTGAGCCATGGAGTGGAGAGAGCCTCTAGCTCCATTGGTTTACTGAGATATATCCGTATATCTCACCCTGTGTTTGGGGGACCACATTTCAGGTCACTATGAGCCGGGAGGAGCTTCGGGCAAGAAGCCCGTGTAGTAGACGTTGGATTGGCATGCGGTGCATTGGGATTGCATGGCTTTTTGGAGGAGTTTATGGAGTGCACATAGCATACCACTAGTATTTTGAGACTTAGGTCATGAACATATTGCATGATGTTATTTCCATGCTTTTGTTAGTGTTCATGGTCATATGCTAAGTCTTGTTTATGTTTTATTATTCATGGCTTGGATAACTGTATATTTTGAGTGAGCATGGGACTTGTCCATTGCCACATTCATAGCCTTGAAGTCTTGATGAGTAATGTTGTAGAAATGGTCCATATTTACATGTAAATGGCCATTATTTGAGAACCTTGTAAATGATGTTTAAACTTAAGAAAAATGCATGATGGAAGGGCCTAGAGCCAACATTAGAACATGATTATGTGTTATGTGGAGTACCAAGGGGTTAGGGATGGATTACACACCCTTTTTGGGGTTCAAAACTGTTGTAATCTGTCATTTTGCTGCATAGTAATCGATTACCCAAGCATGGTAATCGATTACCATGCAACAGGGGACGAAAAATTGGCTACTGTCTGCACTGGTAATCGATTACTGGCCTTTGGTAATCGATTACCATGTAAGGTAATCGATTACCCAAAGTTGGTAATCGATTACCAGAACAGAGGAATTGAAAAATTGGCTACTGCCTCATTTTTGACAGGTGGTAATCGATTACCACCCACTGGTAATCGATTACCACAGTGTAATTTTCGAAAATTCAGGTTTTTCTAGACTAAAAGAAAGGGGTATAACTTGATGGGTAGAACTCCAAATGATACGTGGTTTGAAACCACGCGTAGACAACGTAAAGGACTACAACTTGGTAAAATGAGGGAGTTAGATGGTGAGTTTAAATGAATTGAATAAAAAGAATGATTTATGATGTTAGAAAGTGTATGATTCCGCAAATGGCAATTACAATTATAGTGTGGTTTTAATTGATTACGGAAAATGTATTTATGAAAAAGAAAAGGAATATGTTAAAAGAAAAATTTGCCCGTAATTTAATTAATCTAATCACTGTGATTGTAACTGCGCTTAATATCATAATCAATGTTAACAATACCGGTGTACAACGGGCTGTTACATTTTATGGTATCAGAGCAGTTTTGTTTAGGGAACTCTGATTGTTGTGTATGATGTATCTTGTGTGCCATAGCTATCTGTGAACTATTTATGATTAATGTATATGTGATTCCTCAGTGTGGGTCTGATCAACTCATTCCTTTGTGTTACATGTACAGATATCATGAGTAGGGCACGAGGTCGCCGTGGGGCACGTGGTGCAGGTCCTTTGCCACCGGATCCGGTCACTGCAGCACTGAATGCTCTGCAGGCGGAGACGGCTGCAAATAGAAATATGACTGAGAACCTGATGAAAGCTAATCAGGATATGATGTAGGCCTTTATGGCTGAGATGAGGGCGGATAGAGGTCGTCCTAGGAGGGACAATACACCTCCACATACGGCTACGGTGACTCCTACACCGACGCCATCTGTTACTCCTCAACAGGGGGAGAGTGGGGCTAGTCACCACACTGGTGAGGCTAGTCATCATACTACTACTGACCCTAGCTATGTTCCTGATCCATCATCGGTTGCCCAATCCACTGGGGCTGCTGGGCAGGTGCTTGATAATGCTGATGATGAGCGTAGGCTCATATCTTTTAGAAAACATAAGCCACCCGCATTTCTGGGGTCAAGGGACCCAAAGGAGGTTACTGCTTGGTTGAGGGGTATGGATAAGATTTTTCAAGTTATGAGATGCCAAGATCCGCAGAAGTTATTGTATTCTGTTTATATGCTGGAAGGCGATGCCCAAAAGTGGTGGGACAATGTGTCTCGCCCGTTTGTTATTCAGGGTGAGGTCCTTACTTGGACTATGTTTGAAGGTTTATTTCACGAAGAATATTTTCCCCGCGATGTTCGGGAGGCAAAGCAAGGTGAATTTGATAATCTGGTACAGGGAGTTATGACTGTGGATGCCTATGTGGCGAAATTTAATGAACTTGTCAAGTTTGCTAATTATGGAGGTACTCTACCTACTCCTGAGTTCTTGTCAGCTAAATTCCAAAGAGGGCTGAGTGAGAAGATTGCAAAGAGGATGTCTAATACTGCGGTGAGGAACTTTGCTGATTTGGTGACCCAATGTAAGAGGGTCGAGACTGTTTATGGAAGGTATCCTAAATCTGATTCGACAAAAGAGCAAGATGTTAAGAGGACACCTGGTCCTTCTGGTAATACCAACAGAGGAGGTTTTAATAATAATAACAGGGGTAGGGGGTTGCATGTGAGGCAGCCTCCTGGTCATTTCAAGAGGGGTGGAAATACTGGTGGTGGTGGTGCTGCGAATAGATATCCTACCCCACAATGTGGGAAGTGTGGTAAATACCACAAAGGTGTGTGTGGTGCTGATCCGTCGGCTTGTTATAAATGTGGTCGGAATGGCCACTTTGCTAGGAATTGTCCATCTTCTTCGGGGCAGGCTGCGAATCTGCAGGCCTTGCCGCCAGCTACTACTACTACTGCTACTCCTATTGCTGTTGTTCCTACTGTGGGACGAGTTTATACTACTAATGCACAACGTACTGAAAAGGCTCCGAATTTGGTTAAAGGTATAATTTTTCTCTCTAATGTTGATTTATCTGTGTTGTTTGATTCGGGAGCGACACATTCATTTGTGGCGGACTATGTGGCTAAGGCGTTGGACTTAAAGGTAACACGGATGGTTCCTCCGATGCGTATTACTACTGCTACAGGAGAGGTTAGTGAGTCGTCTTGGATCTGTGAAGATGTGAAGTTTACTTATTTAGGCAGGGGTTATACCATTGATTTAATTATCTTACCCCTGGCCTCTGTCAATTTGATTTTGGGGATGGATTGGTTGTCTCGGAACTGCGCAATGATTGATTGCTGCGGAAAGAGGTTGTTGCTATCTCACGAGAGGCCGTCTGTTTGTCCGTCTCTGTATTTGTCTGTAAGTCAAACTGTGAAAGCCTTGAAGGCTGGAGATTTGGGTTATGTCTTGTTGGGCGGATTGGTAGGTGATAAAAAGGAAGAGATTTCTACTATACCAGTTGTGAATGAGTTTGAGGATGTATTTCCGGATGAGATACCGGAATTCCCACCTGAGAGAGAGATTGAATTCTCGATTGATCTATTGCCTGGTGTGGGGCCGATCTCTTTGGCTCCATACCGGATGTTGCCACTTGAGTTGGCTGAATTGAAGAAACATATTGAAGAACTGTCTGCGAAGAATTTTATTAGGCCGAGTGTGTCTCCGTGGGGAGCACCGGTGATATTTGTAAAGAAAAAGGATGGTAGCATGAGATTGTGCACTGACTACCGACAGCTGAATAAAGTGACTATTAAGAACCGGTACCCATTACCGCGTATTGATGATTTATTAGATCAGTTGAGGGGTGCCTGTGTATTTTCGAAGATTGATCTCCGGTCCGGATATCACCAGATTCGGATTAAACCGGAGGATGTACCTAAAACAGCTTTCCGATCCAGATATGGGCATTTTGAATATCAAGTGATTCCCTTCGGGCTTACTAATGCCCCGGCGGTGTTCATGGATTATATGAACCGCATCTTTAAACCGTTTTTGGACCAGTTTGTAATTGTTTTCATTGATGACATTTTGATCTACTCTAAGAGTAAGGAGGAGCACGTGGACCATTTGAGGACTGTGCTGCAGGTGTTGAAGGATAAGAAGCTTTATGCTAAACCGTCTAAGTGTGAATTCTGGTTGTCTGAGGTGCAATTTTTGGGTCATGTTATTTCTGCGAGCGGTGTTGCAGTGGATCCAAGCAAGATTGAAGCGGTGAGTGACTGGGAACGACCCAAGACCGTGACTGAAATTAGAAGTTTTCTGGGGCTTGCTGGCTATTATCGCCGATTTATACAGGGATTTTCTGCAATGGTTCTACCGTTGACTCGACTGACACGAAAGGATACTCCTTTTGTGTGGACCCAGGAATGTGAGGACTGTTTTCTGCTACTGAAAGAGAAATTGACCACTGCTCCGGTGTTGACTTTACCTGATCCGGAGGGTGAGTTTGTGCTATATTGTGATGCTTCTAAGAAAGGTTTAGGGAGCGTACTGATGCAAGAAGGAAAAGTGATTGCATATGCGTCTAGGCAGTTAAGGCCGCATGAAGAAAATTATCCGACGCATGACTTAGAATTGGCTGCTATTGTGTTTGCCTTGAAAATTTGGAGGCATTTTCTGTATGGAATGAAGTTTGCTGTGTTCAGCGACCATAAAAGCTTGAAATATTTATTTGATCAGAAGGAGCTGAATATGAGACAGCGTAGATGGGTTGAATTTTTAAAGGATTATGACTTTGAGTTGAAATACCACCCGGGAAAGGCCAATGTTGTGGCAGATGCATTGAGTAGGAAGTCTGTTAACCTATCTCATATGATGTGGGACAATGAAGTGATTGAGCAATTCCGTGATATGAAAATAACGGATTTCTTTGCAGGAAGAATGTGTGATATGGAGTTGACTCGGATTGAAAACGAGCTGCACGAGAAGATTAAAGAGACCCAGATTCGCAATGAAAGTATAAAGTATTTGAAAGGCCAGAGTGGCATATCTGTTAATGAACAAGGACTACTATTATATCAGGGCAGGATTGTTGTGCCCAAGGAACTTGCTGAGGAAGTTATGACTGAGGCCCACAAGGGTCAATATGCTATCCACCCAGGTGCCACAAAAATGTACCAAGATTTGAAAGTTAAGTTCTGGTGGCCTGGGATGAAAAGGGATGTTGCCGAGTACGTGTCCAAGTGCTTGGTGTGTCAGAAAGTGAAAATAGAGCATCAGAAACCTGCTGGATTACTTCAGCCGCTGGATATACCTGAATGGAAATGGGAGAGTATCTCAATGGATTTTGTTGTTGGATTGCCGCGAACGCAAGCTGGTTATGATCCGATTTGGGTTATTGTGGACCGACTTACGAAGTCTGCACACTTTCTACCAGTGCGAGTGGATTACACTACAGAGAAGTTAGCTACATTGTATGTAAAGGAGATTGTTAGACTCCATGGGATACCGATTAGCATTGTGAGTGATCGGGACCCGAAGTTCACTTCACGATTTTGGGGAGCTTTGCAGCAGGCTTTTGGCACTCAGCTTCGACTGAGCACGGCTTATCACCCGCAGACTGATGGTCAGACTGAGAGGACCATACAGACACTTGAGGATATGCTGAGAGCTTGCACACTAGAACAGGGTAATGCTTGGGATAAGTACTTACCACTGGTGGAATTTTCTTATAACAACAGTTTTCATTCCAGTCTGGGTATGGCACCGTATGAGGTTTTGTATGGCAGGAGGTGTCGTACGCCCACTTGTTGGACTGAGGTAGGCGATAAGGAAAGGTTTGGTCCGGATTTTGTGCAAGAAACAACGGTGCAAATTGAAATGATCAGAGAAAAATTGAAACAGGCACAGAATCGGCAGAAGAGATATTATGACAATAAGCATAGACCGCTGGAATTTGAGGAAGGTGACCATGTTTTTGTACGTTTGTCGCCGGTCACAGGTGTTGGCCGTGCGTTGGGTGTGAGGAAGCTGAGTCCACGATTCATTGGGCCATATCAGATTATGAAAAGAGTAGGATTGGTGGCCTATCAGCTTGCCTTACCCCCTCAGTTGTCTAATTTACATGATGTTTTTCATGTGTCGCAGTTGCGACGTTATGTTCCGGATGAATCACATGTGGTGATGCCGGATAATATTGAAATCAGGGAGAACTTGAAGACTCCCATTGGTCCTATTGCAGTATTGGATCGCAGTGAAAAGCGATTGAGGAGTAAAGTGATTCCCATGCTGAAGATTCAGTGGGAAGGCCGCACACCTGAGGAGGCTACTTGGGAGCGGGAGGACGAGATTCTCCGGCTGTATCCTGAGTTAGTAAGCAGGTATGATTTAATTTTGCGGACAAAATTTCAAAAAGGTGGGGTGAATATAACGCCTCAAATATTTAAATATGTGTTTTTATATTATACTGTGAAAAGAAAGTTGGTGGATTAGTGAAAATCCATGAATTATGGCCAAAATGGGCAAAAAGGGCAAAATGGTAATTTGCCAACCGTGTGTTAGGAGGCTTAAATACTGAGTTAGAGATTTCAAATGACAAAAATAATGCTGAAAATGGAATCAGGGCGAAAAATTGAGTGAACAGGCAAATTTGGGAAAAATTGATGAATAGTGATTTTTAGTGTTAAAATACTGAGGTGTGAGTGTACCAATAGGTGTGAAATTTTTATCATTATTTTGGAGAAAGAAAAATATGTCATGGACTGGAAAAATATTTAGATTAAGAATTTGTGATCGGAAATTTTATCGGAGCAAAAGTTAGATCGCGTGTGGGACCCGTGTGACCGAAGTCACTTGGCCCCACCCTCTTTTTCTTCTTCTTTCCTCCTCTTTTCTTTCCTTGTGCGCGCTCCTCCCCTGCCAAGAAGAACAAAACACCATTTCTCACCATTTCCTTCATCTTTCCTTCATTTCATCATTTCTCCACCAAATCGCTTGATTTTGGTGTTGAAATCTATCGTAAACAACCTTCCAAAGCCATTGGTAGCACTTAGAAGCCTTGAATCCACCTCTTTGGCCGCGTTTTTGAGCAACTCAGATTCGACCCACTTTGATTTTTGGAGATTTCTTGAAGTTTTGATCTTCAAATGGTTTAGTGAAGCCTTGGTAGTGATCATACAACACATTGTAAGTATATTTGTAGTCTTTTGATGGTTGATTTCATAGATCTATGAATTTGTGTTCAAACCTTTGATTTTAGATGTGTGATGATAGAGAGCCCAAATGCAAAAATGCTATTAGATGAAAAGGCCTTAGAATCATGTTTGTAAGCTAGAAATGCTATGTTAAATTTTGGTGAAAAATATAGGTTTTTAACTTAGGCGAATTTGAGGAAATTTCATGAAAAATGAGTTTTGGAGTGATTTGGATTTGATGATTGTTGTAGGGTGCCTCACGCGGTTGGAATTGTCAAAAGTTGATTTGGAGCATACGTTTGGAACGGTATCGCTCGTGTTAAGGTAAACTCTTGGAACTTGGGTTTAATCCCTAGTGAGCTCCACCACACCTAGAGGAAGGTTGTGGTTGGATTATGTAGTTATGACATGGTGTGATTGTGTGCTTGTATGCATATTGCTTGTATTTTGTGAAAAATTGTTTGGTCACTGGCCAGTTGACGTGTGTTGGTTTGGACATCCGCTGGGTTCGTCCTACGGGAGAATGCCAGTTGGAGATGCCATGGTGTTGACTCTGGGAGCGACATCAGGATGATCCAAGCGGGGGACGTCCGCCGGATAGGGCTCATGAGGAGTTCCGGTTGGGTATTGCCATGGAGTCTTCTCAACCATGGGAGAGGCGCCAGGACTGTCTCGGGAGTTATATGATGGAGTCCTTGAACATGAATCCATGAGTGGATGTTCTTGGGTGTCTCCAGGTGGATGGTGATATTGTTTTACTTGCATGTCATATTATGTCATTTTGATACATTTTAGTGAGCCATGGAGTGGAGAGAGCCTCTAGCTCCATTGGTTTACTGAGATATATCCGTATATCTCACCCCGTGTTTGGGGGACCACATTTCAGGTCACTATGAGCCGGGAGGAGCTTCGGGCAAGAAGCCCGTGTAGTAGACGTTGGATTGGCATGCGGTGCATTGGGATTGCATGGCTTTTTGGAGGAGTTTATGGAGTGCACATAGCATACCATTAGTATTTTGAGACTTAGGTCATGAACATATTGCATGATATTATTTCCATGCTTTTGTTAGTGTTCATGGTCATATGCTAAGTCTTGTTTATGTTTTATTATTCATGGCTTGGATAACTGTATATTTTGAGTGAGCATGGGACTTGTCCATTGCCACATTCATAGCCTTGAAGTCTTGATGACTAATGTTGTAGAAATGGTCCATATTTACATGTAAATGGCCATTATTTGAGAACCTTGTAAATGATGTTTAAACTTAAGAAAAATGCATGATGGAAGGGCCTAGAGCCAACATTAGGACATGATTATGTGTTATGTGGAGTACCAAGGGGTTAGGGATGGATTACACACCCTTTTTGGGGTTCAAAACTGCTGTAATCTGTCATTTTGCTGCATAGTAATCGATTACCCAAGCATGGTAATCGATTACCATGCAACAGGGGACGAAAAATTGGCTACTGTCTGCACTGGTAATCGATTACTGGCCTTTGGTAATCGATTACCATGTAAGGTAATCGATTACCCAAAGTTGGTAATCGATTACCAGAACAGAGGAATTGAAAAATTGGCTACTGCCTCATTTTTGACAGGTGGTAATCGATTACCACCCACTGGTAATCGATTACCACAGTGTAATTTTCGAAAATTCAGGTTTTTCTAGACTAAAAGAAAGGGGTATAACTTGATGGGTAGAACTCCAAATGGTACGTGGTTTGAAACCACGCGTAGACAACGTAAAGGACTACAACTTGGTAAAATGAGGGAGTTAGATGGTGAGTTTAAATGAATTGAATAAAAAGAATGATTTATGATGTTAGAAAGTGTATGATTCCGCAAATGGCAATTACAATTATAGTGTGGTTTTAATTGATTACGGAAAATGTATTTATGAAAAAGAAAAGGAATATGTTAAAAGAAAAATTTGCCCGTAATTTAATTAATCTAATCACTGTGATTGTAACTGCGCTTAATATCATAATCAATGTTAACAATACCGGTGTACAACGGGCTGTTACAACGGAGGTGGATCAAGCTCCTGCGTAACAGAAAACATTTTTCAATTTCATAAAGACTGAAAAATTCTGCCACATCACAGAAGTCTCCATTGTACAGTTTAGTTATATTCCAGCAAAAGCAAAATAACAACACTATAAATAGTGTAATTTTCAAATTATTTACCACAACACAACTAATTTTTCCATTCTGCCACTTTTATTATTAGCTTAGAAACCATCAGTTGAAAAAGCAATTCATAAATTACTACACCTAACATATTCTATGCAATAATTTATTCCAATATTTTTACTTTAACACTTACACGTCCTCTTTACAATTCAAAGGTTGAGTAATTTGTAGAATCAAGTTCAATTGATATATATTTTGTTTAAAAAAATTATGTACACATACATATACCTATATGCTATGATGCACCGACACTGATACGGGACACACGACACGACACGCGACACGTAAATTCTAAAAAATGTCATATTCCGACACGTTGGGACATGTTTTGATATTAGATAATATTTTTAATATATATAATATAATTTATATTTAATACATATAAGAGCCCATAATAAGTCATATAACCAATCAAATTTTCAAATTTTATAACATAAATATAAACAAAAATAATTTTTCATACCTTATTAATTTTTTATGTCAAATTTCATAACAGAAAAAATTTTATTTAGAAATTATTTTTTTATTTTTAATTAATAAAATAAAATCTAGCTGTTAAAAAATAAAATAAAAATAAAAAAACGTGTCGGAGCGTTGACCGCGTGTCAGAAAAAGTTGACTGCATGTCGAAAAAACGTGTCGGAGCATTGACCACGTGCACCTCAAGGTTCTTATCACAAACATTGTACATAGCTAATTTGGTTTCAAACATTACTTATTTCTGTTTTAGTCTTGGCTCTGGTTCTGGTATAGTTCTTGGTTTTGGGGCTTGGTGCTGCTATTACGTCAGCTTTTGGGTGCCAATTTGCAATTAGAAGGTTTTCTACTAGGGTAATCTCATAATTTGATTGACTTAAAAAAGGCCAGTTGGATGGTTCTGGAAGGTGTTCTAAGATTTGGTTGGAAGCTGGAAAGTGTCATCTTGCAGGCTGAGTTGGATTACTTCTTTCTGGATCTTTACTGGGCTCTCCTACAGGTGTTTAGATCCAATTCTATTGCTGAAATCTTAGTATATAGGTGTGCACAGTATTGTTTACTTGAGATATCAATAGGTCTAGCTGGAGATCAGAATTTCTGGATTTTATTTATAGCATGTGTAAGGATGTGACCCCCAGAAATACACACGGGCTGTTTTGAAGATAAAGTGTGTGCATTACTGGGTCTAGAAAGTGAAGATGATAGTTTCAAATGCCCTGGCTTTGGTAGCCAAGCCATGTGCTTTATTATATTGTCCACGTAAGTATGGAGTTCTGATTTGGAATTGCTGGTGACTTTTTTGTGGAGTTCATCGTGTTAATTTGGAATTCAGTTTGCCGCTTTGTAGCTCTTTAGTGTTTTGGCTGGTTCTTTGCAATTTTCTGATATAGAGATTGGACTGAGTTATATTGAGGTGATTGCAGTCAATTAATGGTTTTGAAGTGGTGCCCTGGTGTTTCAGAGGTGTGGCTGCAAGGAGTGTAGTTAAAGGATCTGATGTGGGATGATGTTATAAATCTTGGTTGGATATTCCTTTGTTGTTTGATTTGTTACAGTTCAAAATTCAAAGCTCCCTCAAAGATCAAGAAATTAGCATGGACAGCAGTACTTATCAGGATTAACACAAATGACATGTTGTGCATTTGTAGACCCGAACTGCTCTTTCCCCTGATGTTTGTGTGTAGTCCTAACTCAGAAACAGTATACAACATTTATTGCATTGTAAGGATGCTACTTTACTTAGGAACAATCGTTTTGAGGCTTCCTTGGTGAGCACTAAGTATGTCCTCTATTGGAGCATTTGGGTTTGGAATGTATCACTCTTTAATAAGGGTACACATTTGATCATAAACCTTTTATGAGATCAGTAGGTTGTGTTCATGGCTACCCTCTAGGTTTCTTCTCAGGGCTGTTTCAAGGGATAAGCTATCTCCGATATGCAGTCGGATCTGCACTGCTGATTTTTTTATTGATTATCATCAGTTTGTTTTTCCTACTTTGGACTTTGAAGGATGTCCTATCCTCACCTAGTTGCATTTTCCCTCGTGTCTTTTCAATAAAACTTC
>JAVKPL010007251.1:0-29495 GCA_032173675.1 Gastrolobium villosum | reverse complement strand
TCAAATCAATTTCTATTGCATTTATTTTACTCATCCATTTTCGACGGAATTCATTTTTTGTCAAAAATCTTCGACGGAAAACATTTTTCTTCAAAAATCTTCGACGGAATCCATTTTCCGTCGAAAAACTTCGCAAAATCAATTTCTTTTGCATTTATTTTATTCATCCGTTTTCGACGGAATTCATTTTCATTCAAAAATCTTCACAAAATCAATTTCTTTTGCATTTATTTTATTAATCCGTTTTCGTCGGAATTCATTTTCCATCAAAAATCTTCGACGAAATCCATTTTCCATCAAAAATCTTCTACGGAATCCATTTTCCGTCGAAAAACTTCACAAAATCAATTTCTTTTGCATTTTTTTATTCATCCGTTTTCGGTGAAATTCATTTTCGGTCAAAAATCTTCGACGGAATCCATTTTCCGTCGAATAACTTCCCAAAATCAATTTCTTTTGCATTTATTTTATTCATCCGTTTTCGAATTTGTTGTCGAAAAATTTCACAAAATCAATTTCTTTTGCATTTATTTTATTCATCCGTTTTCGACGGAATACATTTTTCGTCAAAAATCTTCGATGGAATCCATTTTCCAACGAAAAACTTCATAAAATCAATTTCTTTTGCATTTATTTTATTCATCCATTTTCGACGGAATTCATTTTCCGTCCAAAATCTTCGACGGAATCCATTTTCCGTCGAAAAGCTTCACAAAATCAATTTCTTTTGCATGTATTTTATTAATCCGTTTTCGACGCAATTCTTTTTCCGTCGAAAAACTACACAAAAACAATTTCTTTTGCATTTATTTATTCATCCATTTTCGACGGAATACATTTTTCGTCAAAAATCTTCGACGGAATCCATTTTCCATCTTAAAACTTCATAAAATCAATTTCTTTTGCATTTATTTTATTCATCCATTTTCGACGGAATTCATTTTCCGTCCAAAATCTTCGACGGAATCCATTTTACGTCGAAAAACTTCACAAAATCAATTTCTTTTGCATTTATTTTATTCATCCATTTTCGACGGAATTCATTTTCCGTCAAAAATCTTCGACGGAATCCATTTTCCATCGAACAACTTCATAAAATCAATTTCTTTTACATTTATTTTATTCATCCATTTTCGACGGAATCCGTTTTCCATCGAAAAATTTCACAATATCAATTTCTTTTGCATTTATTTTATTCATCCATTTTCGACGGAATTCATTTTCCGTCGAAAAACTTCACAATATAAATTTCTTTTGCATTAATTTAATTCATCCATTTTCGACGGAATACATTTTCCGTCAAAAATCTTCGACGGAATCCATTTTCCGTCAAAAATCATCACAAAATCAATTTCTTTTGCATTTATTTTATTAATCCGTTTTCGACGGAATACATTTTTCATCAAAAATCTTCGACGGAATCCATTTTTCGTCGATAAACTTCATAAAATCAATTTCTTTTGCATTTATTTTATTCATCCATTTTCGACGAAATTCATTTTCCTTCAAAAATCTTCGACGGCATCTATTTTCCGTCGAAAAAATTCACAAAATCAATTTCTTTTGCATTTATTTTATTCATCCATTTTCGACGGAATTCATTTTCCATCAAAAATCTTCGACGGAATCCATTTTCCGTCGAAAAACTTCACAAAATCAATTTCTTTTGCATTTATTTTATTCATCCATTTTCGACGGAATTCATTTTCCTTCAAAAATCTTCGACGGAATCCATTTTCCGTCTAAAAACTTCACATAATCAATTTCTTTTGCATTTATTTTATTAATCCATTTTCGACGAAATTCTTTTTCCGTCGAAAAACTTCACAAAATCAATTTCTTTTGCATTTATTTTATTCATCCATTTTCGACGGAATACATTTTTCGTCAAAAATCTTTGACAGAATCCATTTTTCATCGAAAAACTTCGTAAAATCAATTTCTTTTGCATTTATTTTATTCATCCATTTTCGACGGAATTCATTTTCCGTCCAAAATCTTCGACGGAATCAATTTTCCGTCGAAAAACTTCACAAAATCAATTTCTTTTGCATTTATTTTATTCATCCATTTTCGACGGAATTCATTTTCCGTCAAAAATCTTCGACGGAATCCATTTTCCGTCGAAAAACTTCACATAATCAATTTCTTTTGCATTTATTTTATTCATCCATTTTCGACGGAATGCATTTTCCGTCAAAAATCTTCGACGGAATCCATTTTCCGTCGAAAAACTTCACAAAATCAATTTCTTTTGCATTTATTTTATTCATCCGTTTTCGATGGAATTCATTTTCCGTCAAAAATCTTCGACGGAATCCATTTTCCGTAAAAAATGTTCTACGGAATCCATTTTCCGTCGAAAAACTTCACAAAATCAATTTCTTTTGCATTTATTTTATTCATCCATTTTCGACGGAATTCATTTTCCGTCCAAAATCTTCGAGGGAATCCATTTTACGTCGAAAAACTTCACAAAATCAATTTCTTTTGCATTTATTTTATTCATCCATTTTCGACGGAATCCGTTTTCCATCGAAAAATTTCACAATATCAATTTCTTTTGCATTTATTTTATTCATCCATTTTCGACGGAATTCATTTTCCGTCGAAAAACTTCACAAAATAAATTTCTTTTGCATTAATTTAATTCATCCATTTTCGACGGAATACATTTTCCGTCAAAAATCTTCGACGGAATCCATTTTGCGTCGAAAAACTCACAAAATCAGTTTTCTTTGCATTTATTTTATTAATCCGTTTTCGATGAAATCCTTTTTCCGTCGAAAAATTTCACAAAATCAATTTCTTTTGCATTTATTTTAGTCATCCGTTTTCGACGGAATTCATTTTCCGTCAAAAATCTTCGACAGAATCCATTTTTCGTCGAAAAACTTCATCAAATCAATTTCTATTGCATTTATTTTATTCATCCATTTTCGACGGAATTCATTTTTTGTCAAAAATCTTCGACGGAATCCATTTTCCGTCAAAAAACTTCGCAAAATCAATTTCTTTTGCATTTATTTTATTCATCCGTTTTCGACGGAATTCATTTTCATTCAAAAATCTTCACAAAATCAATTTCTTTTGCTTTTATTTTATTAATCCGTTTTCATCGGAATTCATTTTCCGTCAAAAATCTACGACGAAATCCATTTTCCCTCAAAAATCTTTTACGGAATCCATTTTCCGTCGAAAAACTTCAAAAAATCAATTTCTTTTGCATTTATTTTATTATTCCGTTTTCAACGAAAATCTTTTTCTGTCGAAAAATTTCCCAAAATCAATTTCTTTTGCATTTATTTTATTTATCCATTTTCGACGGAATTCATTTTCCGTCAAAAATCTTCGACGGAATCCATTTTCCGTCGAAAAACTTCACAAAATCAATTTCTTTTGCATTTTTTATTCATCCGTTTTCGGTGAAATTCATTTTCCGTCAAAAATCTTCGACGGAATCCATTTTACGTCGAAAAACTTCACAAAATCAATTTCTTTTGCATTTATTTTATTCATCCATTTTCGACGAAATTCATTTTCCGTCAAAAATCTTCGACGGAATCCATTTTCCATCGAACAACTTCATAAAATCAATTTCTTTTACATTTATTTTATTCATCCATTTTCGACGGAATCCGTTTTCCATCGAAAAATTTCACAATATCAATTTCTTTTGCATTTATTTTATTCATCCATTTTCGACGGAATTCATTTTCCGTCGAAAAACTTCACAATATAAATTTCTTTTGCATTAATTTAATTCATCCATTTTCGACGGAATACATTTTCCGTCAAAAATCTTCGACGGAATCCATTTTCCGTCAAAAATCATCACAAAATCAATTTCGTTTGCATTTATTTTATTAATCCGTTTTCGACGGAATACATTTTTCGTCAAAAATCTTCGACGGAATCCATTTTTCGTCGATAAACTTCATAAAATCAATTTCTTTTGCATTTATTTTATTCATCCATTTTCGACGAAATTCATTTTCCTTCAAAAATCTTCGACGGCATCTATTTTCCGTCGAAAAAATTCACAAAATCATTTTCTTTTGCATTTATTTTATTCATCCATTTTCGACGGAATTCATTTTCCATCAAAAATCTTCGACGGAATCCATTTTCCGTCGAAAAACTTCACAAAATCAATTTCTTTTGCATTTATTTTATTCTTCCATTTTCGACGGAATTCATTTTCCTTCAAAAATCTTCGATGGAATCCATTTTCCGTCTAAAAACTTCACATAATCAATTTCTTTTGCATTTATTTTATTAATCCATTTTCGACGAAATTCTTTTTCCGTCGAAAAACTTCACAAAATCAATTTCTTTTGCATTTATTTTATTCATCCATTTTCGACGGAATACATTTTTCGTCAAAAATCTTTGACAGAATCCATTTTTCATCGAAAAACTTCGTAAAATCAATTTCTTTTGCATTTATTTTATTCATCCATTTTCGACGGAATTCATTTTCCGTCCAAAATCTTCGACGGAATCAATTTTCCGTCGAAAAACTTCACAAAATTTCTTTTGCATTTATTTTATTCATCCATTTTCGACGGAATTCATTTTCCATAAAAAATCTTCGACGGAATCCATTTTCCGTCGAAAAACTTCACATAATCAATTTCTTTTGCATTTATTTTATTCATCCATTTTCGACGGAATGCATTTTCCGTCAAAAATCTTCGACGGAATCCATTTTCCGTCGAAAAACTTCACAAAATCAATTTCTTTTGCATTTATTTTATTCATCCGTTTTCGATGGAATTCATTTTCCGTCAAAAATCTTCGACGGAATCCATTTTCCGTAAAAAATGTTCTACGGAATCCATTTTCCGTCGAAAAACTTCACAAAATCAATTTCTTTTGCATTTATTTTATTCATCCATTTTCGACGGAATTCATTTTCCTTCAAAAATCTTCGATGGAATCCATTTTCCGTCTAAAAACTTCACATAATCAATTTCTTTTGCATTTATTTTATTAATCCATTTTCGACGAAATTCTTTTTCCGTCGAAAAACTTCACAAAATCAATTTCTTTTGCATTTATTTTATTCATCCATTTTCGACGGAATACATTTTTCGTCAAAAATCTTTGACAGAATCCATTTTTCATCGAAAAACTTCGTAAAATCAATTTCTTTTGCATTTATTTTATTCATCCATTTTCGACGGAATTCATTTTCCGTCCAAAATCTTCGACGGAATCAATTTTCCGTCGAAAAACTTCACAAAATCAATTTCTTTTGCATTTATTTTATTCATCCATTTTCGACGGAATTCATTTTCCATCAAAAATCTTCAACGGAATCCATTTTCCGTCGAAAAACTTCACATAATCAATTTCTTTTGCATTTATTTTATTCATCCTGTAACGCCCTCCCTTGTATGCATCCAAGAGAGTCGTTTGCTAAGCGGAATTAGAGTCGTTAACGTCACATGAGCTAACAAAGCAGTAAACAAATCCATACTAAAAAATTTTCAACACTTAAATTCTTTTCATAAAGGTTTTCCAAAATAGCTGCTGTTCGTAAAAGTTCAAGCTAACTTAAACATGATGAAGAATACAGTCATCCAAAAGTACCAAAACATTAATCATTACAGTTATCCAGTTTAAACAAACAGTAACAATGGTAATCCACGCATCAGCAATCAACAGCAAACATCATGTCTTCATGTGCTTTTATGTCCTCCTGCCATTTAGGAAAATAGCAGCCCCGAAGGGGTGAGAATAATCCCAGTAGTGTGGCAATAAAACCAGTAATATAACAGCATTAACTAGGCACAAAATCATAAACAGTCACTTCAACATATACTTGTTCCTTTTCATTTTATCATATTCATATATTGCGTATATAACGCCTTTCCTCTGCGCTTTTAGCACCGTCGTGCGCGCACTTCACAGTGGAATCAAATATCCCTTGGCACCTGAGCTCCATGTGGATTCCATCTGTGGGCCTATGCGGACTGATGCCAAGTGTCCCATACCCCGGTACCTTGGGGATGCCTACATGATGCTTGCTCAAACACATGGTCCTGTACATAACTATTCTAAAACAAGGCCTATATGATCTTGTTACATGCATGACATGCTATGCTTTCACACACAAAGCGTAAAAATGCGGTATAATGTAAGATGCATGCTTATATACCTTTCATATGCGTTATGCTGCCACATAACGTCTTTACCTCATAGTCATATAGCCATCACGGCACATATTTGGCAGTTTCCTTTCATTATAATGGAACATAATATTTTTACGGCATATGGAGCATCCTGTCACGATTCTATACCAGTAGTCAATAGTTACATTAGGCATCATCGTCTGACACTTACCTTAGCTTTCCTTAAAAATTACCAACGGCAGCGAAATATTCTCACTTCTTAAGCGCACCTAAATCAATTAAAACTAATCATTTACAGTGGCTATTTATGGCAGCAAAACAGTGAGCATACAGCAGCAAAACAGTGAGCATACAGCAGCAAAACAGTGAGCATTTACAGCAGCAAAACAGTGAGCATACAGCAGCAAAACAGTGAGCATACAGCAGCAAAACAGTGAGCATTTACAGCAGCAAAACAGTGAACATTTACAGCAGCAAAACAGTGAGCATTTACAGCAGCAAAACAGTGAACATTTACAGCAGCAAAACAGTGAGCATACATCTTCAAAACAGTGGCATTTTAATGTGATTTTGAGGAACCGAAACAGTGGCATTTTATCTACCAAAACAGTGGCACATCAAACCGAAACAGTGGCACATTACTTCTCCAAATCAGAGGCACATCCATACAAGAGATAGTGGCATAAGCTTAACCATAACCATAAGATTTTTATGCATACAATTCATCCTAAAATGACTCCATACTAAAACCTTAATCATGCTCAACCAAGGATCCAAAGCAACATATATGTAAGGAGACATTTGCGCATTCATACATGGCTACACTAAGAAGGAGTTCAAGTTCAAGGCCTACCTCTTGTAGCACACCCTTCAAGTCAAGAATCACACCACCTTCTAGCTTCACAACACACAAGTCCACACTTCCTAAGGGGTCCTATGCGCAACAAGGTGAGGAACAAGGCTTGCACTAGCTAGGTGTATGGTTGAGGTGAGGGAAAGAGGGAGTTGTCTTAAGCAAAGTCTTCTAGCTCCAAGGAGGCTAGAGGTTCGGTTTTGGGAGTGAGGGAGTGAGGAGAAGAGAAGTTGGAGAAGAGTTGGCTGCACTTGCACATGAAGGCAGCCCCCTCTCCATGCGCACATATATAGTGAAAGTGGGGGAAAAATGCTATGATTAACTATCATGAAATATTCAGATTTCTTTGAGAGGATGGGGCTGAATCTAAGACTGAATCAAGCAAGGTGTTGGCTTCTAAATTACTCTACTTACATGCAAAGAGTGGAGGGTGATTTGATCAGATTTGGGGCTGTCCCAAGTCAGAGAAATTTTCTGCATACTTGACCAAGTTATGCGCATGAAGTGGGGTGGAATGGATGCATCAAGAGCACAAGAAAAAGGTTCCCTAAGTCAACAAGCAACTCAACTTGATGGCAGCCAAAAATCTGCCTTGATGCAGTCCTTGGTGCGCAAATTAAGAGAGGAAAAGAGGTTCATCATGAGTGCAGATTTGAGACAGTCCAAACACTCATATAGGGGCTGTCCTTGTGCAGAAAATTTCTGCATAGAAAGCCAACCCATGCGCACAAGGTGAGGTGTGAGGGAGGTTCACTAAGTCCACAAGCTAGAGGGCTTTGTGGCAGCCAAGGATTCAGATTTATGGAGCTGACCTCTGCGCAAACATGATGAGAATGCAGTCCCAAAATCTCACTAATGATGCATGTGGAAGGAGGAGGAGGTTTGACTCATGATGGCTGCAAAAGCTTGCAACAAAATCTGCACAATGCAGTCTAATGATGGAAGTGTAAGAGAGTTCTCCAAGTCAACAAGTTAGGCAATTTTGGTGACACAAGAAATCTGCACAAAGGTCCCTCCCATGTGCGCCTAAAAGGATGAGTATGCAGCCTAAAAACATGCTAAATTGCACATGTGTCCACCATGCAATAAAATTAAAATCAAGTTATGCATAATCAAGGTGAGGTGGCGGTCAAACATGAAGGAATTAGGCAGATTTTTCTAAGTGTAATCCATCTACTTGTGCGCATAAAAGAGAGGGAAAACATGAAGCCAAGTGGTTGTTTCTTGATGCACAAGACACCCTAAATGGACAAGGCTTAGGGGAAATAAGAATGGTTACAATTTTGGGCTGAATTGGCTTGATCCAAGAGCCATCCTTGGGCCATTGGCCACACACACACAAAGGATCCAAACACCCAAGTCCAAAAGCAACAAGTCTATACACACTCAAGCCCACATTCAAACACTAATGCCTTCTAGCACACACTCACATTACTCATAAGATCAAGTTCACATGCCTACATATGTAACTTCCTATGATTTAATTTAATTAACTACCTTAGTCTTATCCAAGAAATAAAGATCAAACAATTCACAAGCCATTACACATAAACCATACATCCGAATTCTACACATGTACACATAGCATATAGTACTTAGGTATTTTACTAATTATACGGGATGTTACACATCCATTTTCGACGGAATGCATTTTCCGTCAAAAATCTTCGACGGAATCCATTTTCCGTCGAAAAACTTCACAAAATCAATTTCTTTTGCATTTATTTTATTCATCCATTTTCGATGGAATTCATTTTCCGTCAAAAATCTTCGACGGAATCCATTTTCCGTAAAAAATGTTCTACGGAATCCATTTTCCGTCGAAAAACTTCACAAAATCAATTTCTTTTGCATTTATTTTATTCATCCATTTTCGACGGAATTCATTTTCCGTCCAAAATCTTCGAGGGAATCCATTTTACGTCGAAAAACTTCACAAAATCAATTTCTTTTGCATTTATTTTATTCATCCATTTTCGACGGAATCCGTTTCCATCGAAAAATTTCACAATATCAATTTCTTTTGCATTTATTTTATTCATCCATTCTCGACGGAATTCATTTTCCGTCGAAAAACTTCACAAAATAAATTTCTTTTGCATTAATTTAATTCATCCATTTTCGACGGAATACATTTTCCGTCAAAAATCTTCGACGGAATCCATTTTGCGTCGAAAAACTCACAAAATCAGTTTTCTTTGCATTTATTTTATTAATCCGTTTTCGATGAAATCCTTTTTCCGTCGAAAAATTTCACAAAATCAATTTCTTTTGCATTTATTTTAGTCATCCGTTTTCGACGGAATACATTTTTCGTCAAAAATCTTCGACAGAATCCATTTTTCGTCGAAAAACTTCATCAAATCAATTTCTATTGCATTTATTTTATTCATCCATTTTCGACGGAATTCATTTTTTGTCAAAAATCTTCGACGGAATCCATTTTCCGTCGAAAAACTTCGCAAAATCAATTTCTTTTGCATTTATTTTATTCATCTATTTTCGACGGAATTCATTTTCATTCAAAAATCTTCACAAAATCAATTTCTTTTGCTTTTATTTTATTAATCCGTTTTCATCGGAATTCATTTTCCGTCAAAAATCTACGACGAAATCCATTTTCCCTCAAAAATCTTTTACGGAATCCATTTTCCGTCGAAAAACTTCAAAAAATCAATTTCTTTTGCATTTATTTTATTATTCCGTTTTCAACGAAATTCTTTTTCTGTCGAAAAATTTCACAAAATCAATTTCTTTTGCATTTATTTTATTTATCCATTTTCGACGGAATTCATTTTCCGTCAAAAATCTTCGACGGAATCCATTTTCCGTCGAAAAACTTCACAAAATCAATTTCTTTTGCATTTTTTATTCATCCGTTTTCGGTGAAATTCATTTTCCGTCAAAAATCTTCGACGGAATCCATTTTACGTCGAAAAACTTCACAAAATCAATTTCTTTTGCATTTATTTTATTCATCCATTTTCGACGGAATTCATTTTCCGTCAAAAATCTTCGACGGAATCCATTTTCCATCGAACAACTTCATAAAATCAATTTCTTTTACATTTATTTTATTCATCCATTTTCGACGGAATCCGTTTTCCATCGAAAAATTTCACAATATCAATTTCTTTTGCATTTATTTTATTCATCCATTTTCGACGGAATTCATTTTCCGTCGAAAAACTTCACAATATAAATTTCTTTTGCATTAATTTAATTCATCCATTTTCGACGGAATACATTTTCCGTCAAAAATCTTCGACGGAATCCATTTTCCGTCAAAAATCATCACAAAATCAATTTCTTTTGCATTTATTTTATTAATCCGTTTTCGACGGAATACATTTTTCATCAAAAATCTTCGACGGAATCCATTTTTCGTCGATAAACTTCATAAAATCAATTTCTTTTGCATTTATTTTATTCATCCATTTTCGACGAAATTCATTTTCCTTCAAAAATCTTCGACGGCATCTATTTTCGAAAAAATTCACAAAATCATTTTCTTTTGCATTTATTTTATTCATCCATTTTCGACGGAATTCATTTTCCATCAAAAATCTTCGACGGAATCCATTTTCCGTCGAAAAACTTCACAAAATCAATTTCTTTTGCATTTATTTTATTCTTCCATTTTCGACGGAATTCATTTTCCTTCAAAAATCTTCGATGGAATCCATTTTCCGTCTAAAAACTTCACATAATCAATTTCTTTTGCATTTATTTTATTAATCCATTTTCGACGAAATTCTTTTTCCGTCGAAAAACTTCACAAAATCAATTTCTTTTGCATTTATTTTATTCATCCATTTTCGACGGAATACATTTTTCGTCAAAAATCTTTGACAGAATCCATTTTTCATCGAAAAACTTCGTAAAATCAATTTCTTTTGCATTTATTTTATTCATCCATTTTCGACGGAATTCATTTTCCGTCCAAAATCTTCGACGGAATCAATTTTCCGTCGAAAAACTTCACAAAATCAATTTCTTTTGCATTTATTTTATTCATCCATTTTCGACGGAATTCATTTTCCGTCAAAAATCTTCAACGGAATCCATTTTCCGTCGAAAAACTTCACATAATCAATTTCTTTTGCATTTATTTTATTCATCCATTTTCGACGGAATGCATTTTCCGTCAAAAATCTTCGACGGAATCCATTTTCCGTCGAAAAACTTCACAAAATCAATTTCTTTTGCATTTATTTTATTCATCCGTTTTCGATGGAATTCATTTTCCGTCAAAAATCTTCGACGGAATCCATTTTCCGTAAAAAATGTTCTACGGAATTTTTCCGTCGAAAAACTTCACAAAATCAATTTCTTTTGCATTTATTTTATTCATCCATTTTCGACGGAATTCATTTTCCTCAAAAATCTTCGATGGAATCCATTTTCCGTCTAAAAACTTCACATAATCAATTTCTTTTGCATTTATTTTATTAATCCATTTTCGACGAAATTCTTTTTCCGTCGAAAAACTTCACAAAATCAATTTCTTTTGCATTTATTTTATTCATCCATTTTCGACGCATTTATTTTATTCATCCATTTTCGAATACATTTTTCGTCAAAAATCTTTGACAGAATCCATTTTTCATCGAAAAACTTCAAAATCAATTTCTTTTGCATTTATTTTATTCATCCATTTTCGACGGAATTCATTTTCCGTCCAAAATCTTCGACGGAATCAATTTTCCGTCGAAAAACTTCACAAAATCAATTTCTTTTGCATTTATTTTATTCATCCATTTTCGACGGAATTCATTTTCCGTCAAAAACGGAATCCATTTTCCGTCGAAAAACTTCACAAATCAATTTCTTTTGCATTTATTTTAATCATCCATTTTCGACGGAATGCATTTTCCGTCAAAAATCTTCGACGGAATCCATTTTCCGTCGAAAAACTTCACAAAATCAATTTCTTTTGCATTTATTTTATTCATCCGTTTTCGATGGAATTCATTTTCCGTCAAAAATCTTCGACGGAATCCATTTTCCGTAAAAAATGTTCTACGGAATCCATTTTCCGTCGAAAAACTTCACAAAATCAATTTCTTTTGCATTTATTTTATTCATCCATTTTCGACGGAATTCATTTTCCGTCCAAAATCTTCGACGGAATCCATTTTACGTCGAAAAACTTCACAAAATCAATTTCTTTTGCATTTATTTTATTCATCCATTTTCGACGGAATCCGTTTTCCATCGAAAAATTTCACAATATCAATTTCTTTTGCATTTATTTTATTCATCCATTTTCGACGGAATTCATTTTCCGTCGAAAAACTTCACAAAATAAATTTCTTTTGCATTAATTTAATTCATCCATTTTCGACGGAATACATTTTCCGTCAAAAATCTTCGACGGAATCCATTTTGCGTCGAAAAACTCACAAAATCAGTTTTCTTTGCATTTATTTTATTAATCCGTTTTCGATGAAATCCTTTTTCCGTCGAAAAATTTCACAAAATCAATTTCTTTTGCATTTATTTTAGTCATCCGTTTTCGACGGAATACATTTTTCGTCAAAAATCTTCAACAGAATCCATTTTTCGTCGAAAAACTTCATCAAATCAATTTCTATTGCATTTATTTTATTCATCCATTTTCGACGGAATTCATTTTTTGTCAAAAATCTTCGACGGAATCCATTTTCCGTCGAAAAACTTCGCAAAATCAATTTCTTTTGCATTTATTTTATTCATCCGTTTTCGACGGAATTCATTTTCATTCAAAAATCTTCACAAAATCAATTTCTTTTGCTTTTATTTTATTAATCCGTTTTCATCGGAATTCATTTTCCGTCAAAAATCTACGACGAAATCCATTTTCCCTCAAAAATCTTTTACGGAATCCATTTTCCGTCGAAAAACTTCAAAAAATCAATTTCTTTTGCATTTATTTTATTATTCCGTTTTCAACGAAATTCTTTTTCTGTCGAAAAATTTCACAAAATCAATTTCTTTTGCATTTATTTTATTTATCCATTTTCGACGGAATTCATTTTCCGTCAAAAATCTTCGACGGAATCCATTTTCCGTCGAAAAACTTCACAAAATCAATTTCTTTTGCATTTTTTATTCATCCGTTTTCGGTGAAATTCATTTTCCGTCAAAAATCTTCGACGGAATCCATTTTACGTCGAAAAACTTCACAAAATCAATTTCTTTTGCATTTATTTTATTCATCCATTTTCGACGGAATTCATTTTCCGTCCAAAATCTTCGACGGAATCCATTTTCCATCGAACAACTTCATAAAATCAATTTCTTTTACATTTATTTTATTCATCCATTTTCGACGGAATCCGTTTTCCATCGAAAAATTTCACAATATCAATTTCTTTTGCATTTATTTTATTCATCCATTTTCGACGGAATTCATTTTCCGTCGAAAAACTTCACAATATAAATTTCTTTTGCATTAATTTAATTCATCCATTTTCGACGGAATACATTTTCCGTCAAAAATCTTCGACGGAATCCATTTTCCGTCAAAAATCATCACAAAATCAATTTCTTTTGCATTTATTTTATTAATCCGTTTTCGACGGAATACATTTTTCATCAAAAATCTTCGACGGAATCCATTTTTCGTCGATAAACTTCATAAAATCAATTTCTTTTGCATTTATTTTATTCATCCATTTTCGACGAAATTCATTTTCCTTCAAAAATCTTCGACGGCATCTATTTTCCGTCGAAAAAATTCACAAAATCATTTTCTTTTGCATTTATTTTATTCATCCATTTTCGACGGAATTCATTTTCCATCAAAAATCTTCGACGGAATCCATTTTCCGTCGAAAAACTTCACAAAATCAATTTCTTTTGCATTTATTTTATTCTTCCATTTTCGACGGAATTCATTTTCCTTCAAAAATCTTCGATGGAATCCATTTTCCGTCTAAAAACTTCACATAATCAATTTCTTTTGCATTTATTTTATTAATCCATTTTCGACGAAATTCTTTTTCCGTCGAAAAACTTCACAAAATCAATTTCTTTTGCATTTATTTTATTCATCCATTTTCGACGGAATACATTTTTCGTCAAAAATCTTTGACAGAATCCATTTTTCATCGAAAAACTTCGTAAAATCAATTTCTTTTGCATTTATTTTATTCATCCATTTTCGACGGAATTCATTTTCCGTCCAAAATCTTCGACGGAATCAATTTTCCGTCGAAAAACTTCACAAAATCAATTTCTTTTGCATTTATTTTATTCATCCATTTTCGACGGAATTCATTTTCCGTCAAAAATCTTCAACGGAATCCATTTTCCGTCGAAAAACTTCACATAATCAATTTCTTTTGCATTTATTTTATTCATCCATTTTCGACGGAATGCATTTTCCGTCAAAAATCTTCGACGGAATCCATTTTCCGTCGAAAAACTTCACAAAATCAATTTCTTTTGCATTTATTTTATTCATCCGTTTTCGATGGAATTCATTTTCCGTCAAAAATCTTCGACGGAATCCATTTTCCGTAAAAAATGTTCTACGGAATCCATTTTCCGTCGAAAAACTTTACAAAATCAATTTCTTTTGCATTTATTTTATTCATCCATTTTCGACGGAATTCATTTTCCTTCAAAAATCTTCGATGGAATCCATTTTCCGTCTAAAAACTTCACATAATCAATTTCTTTTGCATTTATTTTATTAATCCATTTTCGACGAAATTCTTTTTCCGTCGAAAAACTTCACAAAATCAATTTCTTTTGCATTTATTTTATTCATCCATTTTCGACGGAATACATTTTTCGTCAAAAATCTTTGACAGAATCCATTTTTCATCGAAAAACTTCGTAAAATCAATTTCTTTTGCATTTATTTTATTCATCCATTTTCGACGGAATTCATTTTCCGTCCAAAATCTTCGACGGAATCAATTTTCCGTCGAAAAACTTCACAAAATCAATTTCTTTTGCATTTATTTTATTCATCCATTTTCGACGGAATACATTTTCCATCAAAAATCTTCTACGGAATCCATTTTCCGTCGAAAAACTTCACATAATCAATTTCTTTTGCATTTATTTTATTCATCCTGTAACGCCCTCCCTTGTATGCATCCAAGAGAGTCGTTTGCTAAGCGGAATTAGAGTCGTTAACGTCACATGAGCTAACAAAGCAGTAAACAAATCCATACAAAAAAATTTTCAACACTTAAATTCTTTTCATAAAGGTTTTCCAAAATAGCTGCTGTTCGTAAAAGTTCAAGCTAACTTAAACATGATGAAGAATACAGTCATCCAAAAGTACCAAAACATTAATCATTACAGTTATCCAGTTTAAACAAACAGTAACAATGGTAATCCACGCAGCAGCAATCAACAGCAAACATCATGTCTTCATGTGCTTTTATGTCCTCCTGCCATTTAGGAAAATAGCAGCCCCGAAGGGGTGAGAATAATCCCAGTAGTGTGGCAATAAAACCAGTAATATAACAGTATTAACTAGGCACAAAATCATAAACAGTCACTTCAACATATACTTGTTCCTTTTCATTTTATCATATTCATATATTGCGTATATAACGCCTTTCCTCTGCGCTTTTAGCACCGTCGTGCGCGCACTTCACAGTGGAATCAAATATCCCTTGGCACCTGAGCTCCATGTGGATTCCATCTGTGGGCCTATGCGGACTGATGCCAAGTGTCCCATACCCCGGTACCTTGGGGATGCCTACATGATGCTTGCTCAAACACATGGTCCTGTACATAACTATTCTAAAACAAGGCCTATATGATCTTGTTACATGCATGACATGCTATGCTTTCACACACAAAGCGTAAAAATGCGGTATAATGTAAGATGCATGCTTATATACCTTTCATATGCGTTATGCTGCCACATAACGTCTTTACCTCATAGTCATATAGCCATCACGGCACATATTTGGCAGTTTCCTTTCATTATAATGGAACATAATATTTTTACGGCATATGGAGCATCATGTTACAATTCTATACCAGTAGTCAATAGTTACATTAGGCATCATCGCCTGACACTTACCTTAGCTTTCCTTAAAAATTACCAACGGCAGCGAAATATTCTCACTTCTTAAGCGCACCTAAATCAATTAAAACTAATCATTTACAGTGGCTATTTATGGCAGCAAAACAGTGAGCATACAGCAGCAAAACAGTGAGCATACAGCAGCAAAACAGTGAGCATTTACAGCAGCAAAACAGTGAGCATACAGCAGCAAAACAGTGAGCATACAGCAGCAAAACAGTGAGCATTTACAGCAGCAAAACAGTGAACATTTACAGCAGCAAAACAGTGAGCATTTACAGCAGCAAAACAGTGAACATTTACAGCAGCAAAACAGTGAGCATACATCTTCAAAACAGTGGCATTTTAATGTGATTTTGAGGAACCGAAACAGTGGCATTTTATCTACCAAAACAGTGGCACATCAAACCGAAACAGTGGCACATTACTTCTCCAAATCAGAGGCACATCCATACAAGAGATAGTGGCATAAGCTTAACCATAACCATAAGATTTTTATGCATACAATTCATCCTAAAATGACTCCATACTAAAACCTTAATCATGCTCAACCAAGGATCCAAAGCAACATATATGTAAGGAGACATTTGCGCATTCATACATGGCTACACTAAGAAGGAGTTCAAGTTCAAGGCCTACCTCTTGTAGCACACCCTTCAAGTCAAGAATCACACCACCTTCTAGCTTCACAACACACAAGTCCACACTTCCTAAGAGGTCCTATGCGCAACAAGGTGAGGAACAAGGCTTGCACTAGCTAGGTGTATGGTTGAGGTGAGGGAAAGAAGGAGTTGTCTTAAGCAAAGTCTTCTAGCTCCAAGGAGGCTAGAGGTTCGGTTTTGGGAGTGAGGGAGTGAGGAGAAGAGAAGTTGGAGAAGAGTTGGCTGCACTTGCACATGAAGGCAGCCCCCTCTCCATGCGCACATATATAGTGAAAGTGGGGGAAAAATGCTATGATTAACTATCATGAAATATTCAGATTTCTTTGAGAGGATGGGGCTGAATCTAAGACTGAATCAAGCAAGGTGTTGGCTTCTAAATTACTCTACTTACATGCAAAGAGTGGAGGGTGATTTGATCAGATTTGGGGCTGTCCCAAGTCAGAGAAATTTTCTGCATACTTGACCAAGTTATGCGCATGAAGTGGGGTGGAATGGATGCATCAAGAGCACAAGAAAAAGGTTCCCTAAGTCAACAAGCAACTCAACTTGATGGCAGCCAAAAATCTGCCTTGATGCAGTCCTTGGTGCGCAAATTAAGAGAGGAAAAGAGGTTCATCATGAGTGCAGATTTGAGACAGTCCAAACACTCATATAGGGGCTGTCCTTGTGCAGAAAATTTCTGCATAGAAAGCCAACCCATGCGCACAAGGTGAGGTGTGAGGGAGGTTCACTAAGTCCACAAGCTAGAGGGCTTTGTGGCAGCCAAGGATTCAGATTTATGGAGCTGACCTCTGCGCAAAAAATGATGAGAATGCAGTCCCAAAATCTCACTAATGATGCATGTGGAAGGAGGAGGAGGTTTGACTCATGATGGCTGCAAAAGCTTGCAACAAAATCTGCACAATGCAGTCTAATGATGGAAGTGTAAGAGGCTTCTCCAAGTCAACAAGTTAGGCAATTTTGGTGACACAAGAAATCTGCACAAAGGTCCCTCCCATGTGCGCCTAAAAGGATGAGTATGCAGCCTAAAAACATGCTAAATTGCACATGTGTCCACCATGCAATAAAATTAAAATCAAGTTATGCATAATCAAGGTGAGGTGGCGGTCAAACATGAAGGAATTAGGCAGATTTTTCTAAGTGTAATCCATCTACTTGTGCGCATAAAAGAGAGGGAAAACATGAAGCCAAGTGGTTGTTTCTTGATGCACAAGACACCCTAAATGGACAAGGCTTAGGGGAAATAAGAATGGTTACAATTTTGGGCTGAATTGGCTTGATCCAAGAGCCATCCTTGGGCCATTGGCCACACACACACAAAGGATCCAAACACCCAAGTCCAAAAGCAACAAGTCTATACACACTCAAGCCCACATTCAAACACTAATGCCTTCTAGCACACACTCACATTACTCATAAGATCAAGTTCACATGCCTACATATGTAACTTCCTATGATTTAATTTAATTAACTACCTTAGTCTTATCCAAGAAATAAAGATCAAACAATTCACAAGCCATTACACATAAACCATACATCCGAATTCTACACATGTACACATAGCATATAGTACTTAGGTATTTTACTAATTATACGGGATGTTACATTCTCCCCACCAAAAAGGAATTTTGTCCGCAAAATAAACTTACTTAAGGGCTAAACAGTTCTGGATAGCGTTTCTGAACGTCTTCCTCGCGCTCCCAAGTGGCTTCAGCTGCCGATCTGTTGTTCCATAATACTTTTACCAAAGGAATTTCTTTAGAACGGAGTCGCTTGACGGATCTTTCAAGAATTTGGAACGGTTGTACTTGATAAGTCAGATTTTCCTTGAGTTCTACTTCTTCCGGCTGTAATACGTGAGATGGATCAGAGAGATACCTCCGTAGCTGAGACACATGAAATACATTGTGAATTCCTGACAGATTGGGTGGTAAGGCCAACCGGTATGCAGACTCTCCAATTCGGTCCATGATCAGATACGGTCCTAAGTACCGTGGACTTAACTTCTTTACTCCCATTCTCCTTCCGAGTCCCGATGTAGGAGTGATTCTCAAAAATACATGGTCTCCGACTTCGAAAGATAGAGGCTTATGACGCTTGTCGTAATAACTCTTCTGTCTGGCCTGAGCCCGCTGCATATTCTCCCGAATCTTCTTTACTTGTTCGGATGTCTCTTGAATTAGATCAGGTCCTAACATACTTCGCTCGCCCACTTCAGTCCAACATAGAGGGGATCTACATTTCCTCCCATACAAAGCTTCATACGGTGCCATCTGAATGCTGGAGTGGTAACTGTTGTTGTAAGCGAACTCAATCAAAGAAAGATAACTATCCCAGCTGCCTCCTAACTCCAAAACACATGCTCGCAACATGTCCTCTAAGGCTTGAATGGTGCGTTCCGTCTGGCCATCGGTCTGCGGATGATAAGCAGTGCTCAACCTCAATTGGGTCCCTAATGCTCTTTGAAAGGATTCCCAAAACTTAGATGTAAACTTGGGATCACGATCACTGACAATACTCGTAGGAACTCCGTGCAGCTTCACAATCTCCTGCAAATAAATTCTAGCAAGCCTCTCTGTATCATATGTGGTTCTAACACGCAAGAAATGAGCTGACTTCGTTAAACGATCGACAATCACCCAGATAGAATCATAACCTTCTCGCGTCCGAGGAAGTCCAACTACAAAATCCATCGAAATACTGTCCCACTTCCATTCGGGGATCTCCAATGGTTGAAGGAGTCCCGACGGTTTCTGATGTTCGTACTTCACCTTCTGACAAGTTAAGCATCGAGACACATACTCCGCAATATCACGCTTCATACCCGGCCACCAAAACGAAGTCTTCAAATCATGGTACATCTTCGTGGATCCAGGGTGAACTGCGTACTTACCCTTGTGAGCCTCCTGTATAACTTCTTGCTTCAACTCTTCATTCGGCACAACCAGCCGTCCTTGGAATCTCCAGACATCATTCTCGTCCTTTACTACATCTTGGTTGCCAACCAAATCACGGACTAACTCTTCATCTTTCTGGGCCTCCTTAATTCTACTGATCAATTCATTCTCCACCTTTATATTTCCCAATCTTACGCTGTTCTCTCTCTCGTCTACCGATAAGTTCAAGTCTCGAAAGGCCTCAAACAGCTTCAATTCTTCCATCATCAGAGTTGCAGTGTGTAGAGTCTTCCTGCTCAGGGCGTCAGCTACCACGTTCGCCTTTCCTGGGTGGTATTTAAGTTCAAAATCGTAGTCCTTCAGAAATTCCATCCACCGCCGTTGCCGCATATTCAGCTCCTTCTGGTCGAACAAGTACTTCAAACTCTTATGATCGCTGAACACGTCAAACTGCGAACCATACAAGTGGTGCCTCCAGATTTTCAGTGCGAACACGATAGCTGCTAATTCCAAATCGTGCGTAGGATAATTTTCTTCGTGAGGCTTCAGTTGTCGAGATGCGTAAGCTACTGCCATACGGTCCTGCATCAACACGCATCCAAGTCCTTTCAGCGACGCATCGCAGTATACTTCGAACTTTCGAGTAGGATCTGGAATCGTGAGTACTGGAGCACTCGTCAATCTGCTCTTTAGCTCCAAGAAACATTCTTCACAGGCTTCAGTCCACTCAAAAGGCTTATCCTTCCGAGTGAGACGAGTAAGGGGTTGCACTATCTGGGAGAAATTCTGGATGAACCTTCGATAGTATCCAGCCAGACCTAAGAAACTTCTTACTTCGGTGACAGACTTGGGTCGTTCCCAATTCATGACAGCTTCAACTTTGCTGGGGTCCACCGCGATACCTTCTGATGAAATGACATGGCCCAGAAACTGGACCTCTTTAAGCCAAAACTCGCACTTCGACCATTTTGCGTACAACTGCTTCTCCTTCAAGACTTGCAAGACAATCCTCAGATGTTCCGCATGCAGCTCTTCATTAGCTGAGTAAATCAGGATATCGTCGATAAACACAATTACGAACTGATCAAGAAACGGGCGGAAGATGCGGTTCATGTAGTCCATGAACACCGCTGGGGCATTCGTAAGTCCGAATGGGATCACCTGATATTCGTAGTGCCCATAACGAGTCCTAAAAGCGGTTTTCGGAATATCCTCCGGTTTGACCCGGATCTGATGGTATCCCGATCGTAAGTCGATCTTGGAAAAGACTCTGGCTCCTCTCAGCTGGTCCATCAAATCGTCAATCCTCGGTAGCGGATACTTATTCTTCACCGTGACTTTGTTCAGCTGGCGGTAATCTACACACAGACGTAAGCTTCCATCCTTCTTCTTAATCAAGATAGCTGGAGCACCCCATGGAGAAGTACTCGGTCTGATGAATTCCTTCGCCAAAAGCTCTTCTATCTGCTTCTTTAACTCGCGCAGTTCCAAAGGTGCCATACGATACGGGGCAATAGAGATTGGTCCGACTCCAGGAACAAGTTCGATCGAAAATTCTATTTCCCTATGAGGAGGCAATCGAGGTATTTCATCCGGGAATACCTCCTCGAATTCTCTAACTACCGGTACATCCTGAATTTGATTGTCAATCGAGGTCTCAGCCTCGATCGACAAAAGATACCCTGCTGCTCCCTTGCGGAGCTCTTTTCTAACTTGCAATAAGGAAATGAAAGAGAAAGGTTGAAAATTACCATCCTTCGCAGGAACAATGACTTTCCCTGCTCGACAGTCCAAAGTTATCCCGTTTTCCGTCAACCAGTCCATACCGATAATCACATCGAAGTTGAATACCGGCAGAACCACCAAGTTAACTGTATATGTGTTCCCTTCATACTGCAAGGTAACACCTCTGCAGATCTCTGAGGCTGTGCACGATCCTCCCGTAGGTGTGCTGATGTGTAACTCATAGGGTAACGGGGTTGGGGTGATGCCTATTCTCAAGGCAGTATGCTTTGCCATAAAAGAGCCAGACGCTCCAGAATCAAAGATAACAGAAATTGGGTGACCATTCAAAGTGACATTACCTTTGATCAGGTTGGGAAACTTCTGCGCTTCATTTGCATCCAATGTGAACACTCGAGCTTGCGGAGGCTGTTGGTCAGCGTTCTGGGGACATTTGTAAGCAAAATGACCTTGCTGGCCGCATCTGAAGCATGCATTGTTGTTCTTGCGACAGACTCCAAAGTGGTTCTTTCCACATGTAGCACAAACAGTCGCGCCCTGACGTCCAGTCGACGATTGACCCACCGTAAAGTTTCTCTTAAAATTTCCAGGCCGCGCCTGCAACGGCGTACCTCTGCCTCGACCCCTACCAGGTGCCGCCCTGAAGAATCTGCCTGCTCGGTTTCCTCCGTGGAATTGTGGTGGTGGCTTGTTCAAGTTCTTGGCCTCCAGAATGATTCCTTCTGCCTGACGACTCTGGTTGATGAGTTCCGGAAGTGTACGATTAGCCGTCGTTAAGATGAGCTTGCGGATTTCCGGATGCAGTCCGCTCTCGAACTTCTCCACCTGCCATTCTTCATCATAAATGTTCCGGTCGAAGTTGGCGTACTCGATCAGCTGCCCAAACTTTGCGATATACTCATTAACCGTCATGTTACCCTGCCTGAGCGACAGCAGTTCAGTGTGCTTCATCCTTCTCATTGCCTTAGGAAAGTACTTATCCAGAAATACTTGTCTGAACACAGCCCACGTCAGCTCCACGTCCTGCGCTCTCAGCAGAGCCCTTGCACCAGTCCACCAAGTCAAAGCTTCTCCCATCAGCTGGTACGACGCGTAATCAGTCTTCTGCGCTTCCGGGCATGCCATGCGTTCGAAAATATGCTCAATCATCTGCAGCCACCTCGCTGCAGCCTCGGGGTTGTCTTCACCCTCAAAGGTAGGTGGTTGGAAGTTGCGGAAGTCTTTCAACCTCCGACGGGTAATTTCTTCTGCATTTTCATGCAGTGGGGGTTGGTTCTGATTCTGTTGCCTATGATCGCGCCATTCTTGGCTCATGTTCTGGATGAACGTGGCCAGTCCTCCAATGGTGGTGATAAGATCCTCTTCTGCATCGCCAGTCCTTCCCCGAGTTGAACCGCGACCACCCGCCATGATTCTGCACTCACAATACCAGGAAATGAGTTGATCAGGCTCACCGCAAGTTATTCATGGCAGCAGTCCCAAGTAGGTACTCGAGTTCAATTCGGACAAGTCAGCTATGCATCCGTGTCTTATCACAGAACAGTCCTAACCATCTAACTACCCTAGCTAATATTTACTGAACTATAGCACATTTAAACAGTCAATCAGCAGATAAACACAAACAGCAGTCAATTCGATCAAACACAAGCAATTCCATGGACCAAACTGCTCTGATACCAATTAGTGTAACGCCCTCCCTTGTATGCATCCAAGAGAGTCGTTTGCTAAGCGGAATTAGAGTCGTTAACGTCACATGAGCTAACAAAGCAGTAAACAAATCCATACTAAAAAATTTTCAACACTTAAATTCTTTTCATAAAGGTTTTCCAAAATAGCTGTTGTTCGTAAAAGTTCAAGCTAACTTAAACATGATGAAGAATACAGTCATCCAAAAGTACCAAAACATTAATCATTACAGTTATCCAGTTTAAACAAACAGTAATAATGGTAATCCACGCATCAGCAATCAACAGCAAACATCATGTCTTCATGTGCTTTTATGTCCTCCTGCCATTTAGGAAAATAGCAGCCCCGAAGGGGTGAGAATAATCCCAGTAGTGTGGCAATAAAACCAGTAATATAACAGTATTAACTAGGCACAAAATCATAAACAGTCACTTCAACATATACTTGTTCGTTTTCATTTTATCATATTCATAATATTGCGTATATAACGCCTTTCCTCTGCGCTTTTAGCACCGTCGTGCGCGCACTTCACAGTGGAATCAAATATCCCTTGGCACCTGAGCTCCATGTGGATTCCATCTGTGGGCCTATGCGGACTGATGCCAAGTGTCCCATACCCCGGTACCTTGGGGATGCCTACATGATGCTTGCTCAAACACATGGTCCTGTACATAACTATTCTAAAACAAGGCCTATATGATCTTGTTACATGCATGACATGCTATGCTTTCACACACAAAGCGTAAAAATGCGGTATAATGTAAGATGCATGCTTATATACCTTTCATATGCGTTATGCTGCCACATAACGTCTTTACCTCATAGTCATATAGCCATCACGGCACATATTTGGCAGTTTCCTTTCATTATAATGGAACATAATATTTTTACGGCATATGGAGCATCCTGTCACGATTCTATACCAGTAGTCAATAGTTACATTAGGCATCATCGCCTGACACTTACCTTAGCTTTCCTTAAAAATTACCAACGGCAGCGAAATATTCTCACTTCTTAAGCGCACCTAAATCAATTAAAACTAATCATTTACAGTGGCTATTTATGGCAGCAAAACAGTGAGCATACAGCAGCAAAACAGTGAGCATACAGCAGCAAAACAGTGAGCATTTACAGCAGCAAAACAGTGAGCATACAGCAGCAAAACAGTGAGCATACAGCAGCAAAACAGTGAGCATTTACAGCAGCAAAACAGTGAACATTTACAGCAGCAAAACAGTGAGCATTTACAGCAGCAAAACAGTGAACATTTACAGCAGCAAAACAGTGAGCATACATCTTCAAAACAGTGGCATTTTAATGTGATTTTGAGGAACCGAAACAGTGGCATTTTATCTACCAAAACAGTGGCACATCAAACCGAAACAGTGGCACATTACTTCTCCAAATCAGAGGCACATCCATACAAGAGATAGTGGCATAAGCTTAACCATAACCATAAGATTTTTATGCATAATTCATCCTAAAATGACTCCATACTAAAACCTTAATCATGCTCAACCAAGGATCCAAAGCAACATATATGTAAGGAGACATTTGCGCATTCATACATGGCTACACTAAGAAGGAGTTCAAGTTCAAGGCCTACCTCTTGTAGCACACCCTTCAAGTCAAGAATCACACCACCTTCTAGCTTCACAACACACAAGTCCACACTTCCTAAGGGGTCCTATGCGCAACAAGGTGAGGAACAAGGCTTGCACTAGCTAGGTGTATGGTTGAGGTGAGGGAAAGAGGGAGTTGTCTTAAGCAAAGTCTTCTAGCTCCAAGGAGGCTAGAGGTTCGGTTTTGGGAGTGAGGGAGTGAGGAGAAGAGAAGTTGGAGAAGAGTTGGCTGCACTTGCACATGAAGGCAGCCCCCTCTCCATGCGCACATATATAGTGAAAGTGGGGGAAAAATGCTATGATTAACTATCATGAAATATTCAGATTTCTTTGAGAGGATGGGGCTGAATCTAGACTGAATCAAGCAAGGTGTTGGCTTCTAAATTACTCTACTTACATGCAAAGAGTGGAGGGTGATTTGATCAGATTTGGGGCTGTCCCAAGTCAGAGAAATTTTCTGCATACTTGACCAAGTTATGCGCATGAAGTGGGGTGGAATGGATGCATCAAGAGCACAAGAAAAAGGTTCCCTAAGTCAACAAGCAACTCAACTTGATGGCAGCCAAAAATCTGCCTTGATGCAGTCCTTGGTGCGCAAATTAAGAGAGGAAAAGAGGTTCATCATGAGTGCAGATTTGAGACAGTCCAAACACTCATATAGGGGCTGTCCTTGTGCAGAAAATTTCTGCATAGAAAGCCAACCCATGCGCACAAGGTGAGGTGTGAGGGAGGTTCACTAAGTCCACAAGCTAGAGGGCTTTGTGGCAGCCAAGGATTCAGATTTATGGAGCTGACCTCTGCGCAAACATGATGAGAATGCAGTCCCAAAATCTCACTAATGATGCATGTGGAAGGAGGAGGAGGTTTGACTCATGATGGCTGCAAAAGCTTGCAACAAAATCTGCACAATGCAGTCTAATGATGGAAGTGTAAGAGAGTTCTCCAAGTCAACAAGTTAGGCAATTTTGGTGACACAAGAAATCTGCACAAAGGTCCCTCCCATGTGCGCCTAAAAGGATGAGTATGCAGCCTAAAAACATGCTAAATTGCACATGTGTCCACCATGCAATAAAATTAAAATCAAGTTATGCATAATCAAGGTGAGGTGGCGGTCAAACATGAAGGAATTAGGCAGATTTTTCTAAGTGTAATCCATCTACTTGTGCGCATAAAAGAGAGGGAAAACATGAAGCCAAGTGGTTGTTTCTTGATGCACAAGACACCCTAAATGGACAAGGCTTAGGGGAAATAAGAATGGTTACAATTTTGGGCTGAATTGGCTTGATCCAAGAGCCATCCTTGGGCCATTGGCCACACACACACAAAGGATCCAAACACCCAAGTCCAAAAGCAACAAGTCTATACACACTCAAGCCCACATTCAAACACTAATGCCTTCTAGCACACACTCACATTACTCATAAGATCAAGTTCACATGCCTACATATGTAACTTCCTATGATTTAATTTAATTAACTACCTTAGTCTTATCCAAGAAATAAAGATCAAACAATTCACAAGCCATTACACATAAACCATACATCCGAATTCTACACATGTACACATAGCATATAGTACTTAGGTATTTTACTAATTATACGGGATGTTACATTCTCCCCACCAAAAAGGAATTTTGTCCGCAAAATAAACTTACTTAAGGGCTAAACAGTTCTGGATAGCGTTTCTGAACGTCTTCCTCGCGCTCCCAAGTGGCTTCAGCTGCCGATCTGTTGTTCCATAATACTTTTACCAAAGGAATTTCTTTAGAACGGAGTCGCTTGACGGATCTTTCAAGAATTTGGAACGGTTGTACTTGATAAGTCAGATTTTCCTTGAGTTCTACTTCTTCCGGCTGTAATACGTGAGATGGATCAGAGAGATACCTCCGTAGCTGAGACACATGAAATACATTGTGAATTCCTGACAGATTGGGTGGTAAGGCCAACCGGTATGCAGACTCTCCAATTCGGTCCATGATCAGATACGGTCCTAAGTACCGTGGACTTAACTTCTTTACTCCCATTCTCCTTCCGAGTCCCGATGTAGGAGTGATTCTCAAAAATACATGGTCTCCAACTTCGAAAGATAGAGGCTTATGACGCTTGTCGTAATAACTCTTCTGTCTGGCCTGAGCCCGCTGCATATTCTCCCGAATCTTCTTTACTTGTTCGGATGTCTCTTGAATTAGATCAGGTCCTAACATACTTCGCTCGCCCACTTCAGTCCAACATAGAGGGGATCTACATTTCCTCCCATACAAAGCTTCATACGGTGCCATCTGAATGCTGGAGTGGTAACTGTTGTTGTAAGCGAACTCAATCAAAGAAAGATAACTATCCCAGCTGCCTCCTAACTCCAAAACACATGCTCGCAACATGTCCTCTAAGGCTTGAATGGTGCGTTCCGTCTGGCCATCGGTCTGCGGATGATAAGCAGTGCTCAACCTCAATTGGGTCCCTAATGCTCTTTGAAAGGATTCCCAAAACTTAGATGTAAACTTGGGATCACGATCACTGACAATACTCGTAGGAACTCCGTGCAGCTTCACAATCTCCTGCAAATAAATTCGACGGAATACATTTTTCGTCAAAAATCTTTGACAGAATCCATTTTTCATCGAAAAACTTCGTAAAATCAATTTCTTTTGCATTTATTTTATTCATCCATTTTCGACGGAATTCATTTTCCGTCCAAAATCTTCGACGGAATCAATTTTCCGTCGAAAAACTTCACAAAATCAATTTCTTTTGCATTTATTTTATTCATCCATTTTCGACGGAATTCATTTTCCGTCAAAAATCTTCAACGGAATCCATTTTCCGTCGAAAAACTTCACAAAATCAATTTCTTTTGCATTTATTTTATTCATCCATTTTCGACGGAATGCATTTTCCGTCCAAAATCTTCGACGGAATCCATTTTCCGTCGAAAAACTTCACAAAATCAATTTCTTTTGCATTTATTTTATTCATCCGTTTTCGATGGAATTCATTTTCCGTCAAAAATCTTCGACGGAATCCATTTTCCGTAAAAAATGTTCTACGGAATCCATTTTCCGTCGAAAAACTTCACAAAATCAATTTCTTTTGCATTTATTTTATTCATCCATTTTCGAAGGAATTCATTTTCCGTCCAAAATCTTCGAGGGAATCCATTTTACGACGAAAAACTTCACAAAATCAATTTCTTTTGCATTTATTTTATTCATCCATTTTCGACGGAATCCGTTTTCCATCGAAAAATTTCACAATATCAATTTCTTTTGCATTTATTTTATTCATCCATTCTCGACGGAATTCATTTTACGTCGAAAAACTTCACAAAATAAATTTCTTTTGCATTAATTTAATTCATCCATTTTCGACGGAATACATTTTCCGTCAAAAATCTTCGACGGAATCCTTTTTGCGTCGAAAAACTCACAAAATCAGTTTTCTTTGCATTTATTTTATTAATCCGTTTTCGATGAAATCCTTTTTCCGTCGAAAAATTTCACAAAATCAATTTCTTTTGCATTTATTTTAGTCATCCGTTTTCGACGGAATACATTTTTCGTCAAAAATCTTCGACAGAATCCATTTTTCGTCGAAAAACTTCATCAAATCAATTTCTATTGCATTTATTTTATTCATCCATTTTCGACGGAATTCATTTTTTGTCAAAAATCTTCGACGGAATCCATTTTCCGTCGAAAAACTTCGCAAAATCCATTTCTTTTGCATTTATTTTATTCATCCGTTTTCGACGGAATTCATTTTCATTCAAAAATCTTCACAAAATCAATTTCTTTTGCTTTTATTTTATTAATCCGTTTTCATCGGAATTCATTTTCTGTCAAAAATCTACGACGAAATCCATTTTCCCTCAAAAATCTTTTACGGAATCCATTTTCCGTCGAAAAACTTCAAAAAATCAATTTCTTTTGCATTTATTTTATTATTCCGTTTTCAACGAAATTCTTTTTCTGTCGAAAAATTTCACAAAATCAATTTCTTTTGCATTTATTTTATTTATCCATTTTCGACGGAATTCATTTTCCGTCAAAAATCTTCGACGGAATCCATTTTCCGTCGAAAAACTTCACAAAATCAATTTCTTTTGCATTTTTTATTCATCCGTTTTCGGTGAAATTCATTTTCCGTCAAAAATCTTCGACGGAATCCATTTTACGTCGAAAAACTTCACAAAATCAATTTCTTTTGCATTTATTTTATTCATCCATTTTCGACGAAATTCATTTTCCGTCAAAAATCTTCGACGGAATCCATTTTCCATCGAACAACTTCATAAAATCAATTTCTTTTACATTTTTTTATTCATCCATTTTCGACGGAATCCGTTTTCCATCGAAAAATTTCACAATATCAATTTCTTTTGCATTTATTTTATTCATCCATTTTCGACGGAATTCATTTTCCGTCGAAAAACTTCACAATATAAATTTCTTTTGCATTAATTTAATTCATCCATTTTCGACGGAATACATTTTCCGTCAAAAATCTTCGACGGAATCCATTTTCCGTCAAAAATCATCACAAAATCAATTTCTTTTGCATTTATTTTATTCATCCGTTTTCGACGGAATACATTTTTCGTCAAAAATCTTCGACGGAATCCATTTTCCATCGAAAAACCTCATAAAATCAATTTCTTTTGCATTTATTTTATTCATCCATTTTCGACGGAATTCATTTTCCGTCAAAAATCTTCACAAAATCAATCTCTTTTGCATTTATTTTATTCATCCATTTTCGACGGAATTCATTTTCCGTCAAAAATCTTCACAAAATCAATTTCTTTTGCATTTATTTTATTCATCCATTTTCGACAGAATACATTATTCGTCAAAAAT